>CAUYON010130970.1:0-92458 GCA_963573935.1 Arctocebus calabarensis | reverse complement strand
AGTCCCAGCTACTTGGGAGGCTGAGGCAAGAGAATCGCTTAAGCCCAAGAGCTGGAGGTTGCTGTGAGCAGTGTGACGCCACGGCACTCTACCCAGGGCGATAAAGTGAGACTCTGTCTCTACAAAAAAAAAAAAAAATTTGAAATGAAATTCATTTTCCTAATCTACCAAAACTCCTCCTCCTTAGGTTGTTAGCTCACTTTGGGGTGTCCTTTAGCTTCCAAGGCATCCAGACCCAAGAAACAACCAAGACCTACTGATTCCACCTACTGGTTTCTCCTGAATGTCTCCCCTTCTCTCCATTTTCTCCTGTCAATTCCTATCATCACATTCACTGAAAGAATACAAACTACCTACTGTGTGCCAAGCACTGTGCTAAACTCTAAGCCTATGGTGACAAAAAATGGTGCCATTTAGAAGTTTGCATTTTCAAAGCCCAGGTGGTAACTACACCACAGAAACACTGGTGATACAGAAACAGTGATTCCCTCTATACAGCGGGGGAAAGTACACAGGTGATGGAGGTCAGGGACAGGTCTGGAAAGCTCCTGGGGGTGCTGGCCACTGTTGAAAGACTAATAGGTTTCTGTCAAATGGACAAACAGAAGGAAGCCATTCCTGCCAATAAAAAGAGTTCAGCAAGAACAGCTGGAGGGGAGTGGATAAGACATACCATTTGGGGGAGTTTTGTTTGCTTGTTTGTTTGTTTGAGAATCTGTTATAAAACAGGGAACAGTGGTAGGAGCTGGGGTGGAGGCAGGCAGGCATTAATCACGGAAGGGTTTGTCAGTCACATGCAAGAGTTTGAACCTTAACCTGTGGGCAGAAGGGAAGTAAGTAAAGATTTTTAAGCAAGGAACTACTCAGCTTTATACTTCTGGGAAGATTCATTTACACATCTCTTATGTGAACTGCAACTATTTTTCTTAACTTCCATCTCCTACCTCCATACATATCCAGAGTGATTTTCCTGTAAACAAAATCATGTCTCTCTTCTAAGAACAAAACAAAACAAAACCCTACCAAAGCTCCCCACATCGCACAATAATTTCCAACTTCTATGGATAATTGCTTCTGGAGATGTTAATAGTTGTTACTGAGGGTCAGAGATGTAAGGGATAAATCATTTCCTTGCAAAAATGTTTGATTAACCTTTATACAAAATTAAACAAGTTTCCTTTTTATTGCAGTAGTTCTAAGAACCTTTAATTTTCTAAAATACATTTTGAATGTTTAAGGAGATTCAGGACTCAGATTCCCCAACTCATTAAAAAAGTGAACTCTTTGATATTGGAGCATGAATTAGCATCTTCATGGAATAGTCTTCTGTGAAATTCTGGCCTCCACAATAGAGTCAAACTGAGTTAGGTGTGTAGAACCCTAAGTAATTTGACCTCAACTTGCATTACTCCCTGCCATACACACACTCCTGGTTCCTCTGTTCCAACCATATTGGTCTTCTTAGTCCCCTTCCCTTTCTTCTATGTTTGAAGAATTCTTGGTCATCCTTTAAGTCATAGCCAAATATCAACTCTACTCTAAAAAAGTAGTATATGGGTGGAGGTTGCAAAGATATAGATTGACCTGAATAAGGACTACTGTCCATGAAAACACGCTGCGTACTACGTGGAAATCTTTTGAATGACTAGTTCTACAAATTTGTGAAGAGTGCGAGACTACATTTTACAAAGAAAGTTAACTTGTTTTTACCAAAGAGACCCTGGCCTTTTGCTGTGCACTGTCCTATAAAGGGACTCCAGTTTTTCCCAGCCTCTCCGCTCCGGATTACATAAAGAATAAAGACACCACATCGCACTCCTAGAAGCCACAAGACTGGAGACAAAGGGGGTGCTAGAAAGAGCTTTTAAAGTGCACTTCTGGGAAAGAGGGTAGCCCAGCTCCTGAACAAGGGGTGTCAGAGTGAAAGAAGTCAACCCTAGAGTGGAGACACGGAGATTGGAAAGAACCATGGGAATGAATCCTTGTGAAGAACAGCCACAAGGAAGAAACATGCTCACATAATTGGATAAAAATACCTTCTTTCCTTAAGCAGAAACAACAGGATAAAGACCAGAAAAAGGAAGCTGTGGCTTTGTTTTATGCTTGGAAAAAAGAAAGGAGTTGGAGGGAGAAGAAGCAAAAATGCATAAACCAGCTTTGTCCTTTGTCCCTCTCACTGGACAGGACCCACCCCTGACTACCACCTTCCAACACGAAGATGGAGATCAGGCAGAGGGGTGGGTGGATCCGTGCAGAGGAGAGGACAGAGGAGCCTCCAAGCTCATTCTCAGAAGTAAAGTGGCAAGTTTGACACTGGCAGGAAGAGAAAGAGAGCCAGCCCCATCTCCATTCTCTTCTTCTTCCCCCTCTTTCTTGCCTCAGCCATCAGCAGGTTTGTTGGTCCTTGTTGAAGAAACAGCAAAGGAGTAGAAGGAGGCTGAGGGAAATCTGGTGAACAGGAAGACCACGAGCAACCTCAGGGTAGCTTACTCCTAATGTGGAGGCATGCATCTTGAGGAAAGCATGGACAGCACTGGGTGCTTTGGCTCCGCATCAACTGGAAGAAGCAACTTACTCTCCGCCCTGTAATTGATCCAGATAAGGGAAGCTGTTCCTTTTGGGGGGGGCTTAGTTGTCCCAAGATTCTTACGATATAGGCAGTCCCTGGGTTACCAATGAGATAGGTTCTATAGGTTTGTTTTTAAGTTGAATTTGTATGTAATTTGCAACAGGCACCTTTACCTCTTACCTGTAATAGCCTCCATTCCTAAGTGCAAGTCCTACGTCAGTTAGAAGTTTGTAAGTCTGGGACGGCCTGTACACCTGGGAGCTCTTCACCACCTACTTGCGAAAATTCCTGGCTTTTATGTTAAAAAATGATGCTAATAGTATTGTTTTTAATGATACTGAAGGCTCCAAAACGATAACACATTCCAAAGTTCCAGCAAGAAAAAAAAAAGCAGGAAGTAAAAGGGTCTAGCTCTCCCCAAATATTTATGAATTCCAAAAGGATCCCCTTGGCCAACTATGGTTTTACAGAAAGAAGTAGGTTATGATTTTAATAGAGCCTTTGCACAATAAAAATGCAGCCATGTTATTGACCCATAGGGCTGCTTCTTAGAAAGACTGGCAAGATGTCATGCGGAAATGCCAGCCTTGGGGTGGAATCCATGAGGTCTTTTTCTATGTGGAACTAGAACAAAACAAAACAAAAACCACTACAGAGAAACTATTGCATCTCTGTGAAGAGCTAAGGTATTTGCAAATATCACAGCTTGGTTTCAATAATGGCTTTTCCCCCCTTTGTTTGGTAAGTGTTTTAAGAGCAGGGAAGAGAAAACATTCATAAATATAACAGCAATCCACACTCCCCTTAGGGATAAATTATGAATGGTGTGCACATTAAAGCTCTGAAAAATTGAAAGCATGTACTTTAAAGTACAGTATCTTGAGATACAAACCAGTTTGCAAAATCAAATTCCTTCTGAGTAGAAGGTTAAAAAGTAAGAATTAGAAAAAGGAATAGGTTACAACCAAAACAATCCTCTCTAAACAAAGACTACTTTTAAATGGAACTAAGCTATCCAATCTGTCCCTAAAAGAAGATTAATAATTCATCAAATCCTGATAAATAGGTATCATAAAAATATTGATGTGTGTTATCTATGGACAATTTACCCTGCCTTCATTTTTACATTATTATTCCTGAAAAAAAATGCTGTTAGTCCCTTTCACATGTAATTTCCCCAGATGAGAGCACACCAACAATGGCAATTCAATAAATCATTCCTGTGTGGACACCTATTTTCTCACTTTAATGATTTATTTTTCTGATAGCTGCTGGGTAAGATTCATTATTAGGAACCATTATCAAGTCAAAGGTTCCAAATGGAGGCTGCCATCCCACCAACAGCTACCTAAGTGGTTAATCTTGCCTCTATCCATGCCTTTGTCCTGGAGCCTCTTGGTCATTTAAAAAAAATGATAACAATGATGATATCAACCATCTGTTAAGAAAAGGGACTAAAAATGTGAGAACAAAAATAGCAGTGTAAGGAATGATCTGTATATCTGTTTGTAGCTGATAAGTGTTGGTCAGTTCCAAAATAGAGTTTTACTAAATATTCACTTTTGAGTAAAAGAAATAATGCATTTCAAAAAAAAGAAAGAAAAATTTCACCTGACATTTATTTAGTGTTCTGAATTTTTGTTGTATAACATAGACATGTGTTGCTTACACTGCCGATGCACCTATCTCATTTTATCCCAGATTGGTCTCATCTACTGTGTAAGCCTTTGGATAAATGTGTCATCAGTGCACTGTCTTGTTCATGTCTTTGAATCCAGTAACTGGCTCGACCAAGGTAAATGCTCCCCCAAAGGATATTATCCCCTCTAGACAAAGACCTTTTACAAACAGGATTTCATCTGCCAAGAGGAGGGGTAAAGAAAGTTGCTTCTTGGGCAGCACCTGTGGCTCAAAGGAGTAAGGCGCCAGTCCCATATGCTGGAGGTGGCGAGTTCAAACCCAGTCCCGGCCAAAAACTGCAAAAAAAAATAAAATAAAATAAAATAAAGAAAGTTGCTTTTTTGTCATCTCTCTGTAGGTGACCCTCCTGGCTCAGGATGAACAAGCTGGGCACATTACAGTAAATACCCAGGCCACAAAAATGGCCTTTCAACCACTGAAAATGAAGTAATCAGACCTACTTAAATGTTTTCACCATCTGGACAAATAATACTCCAAGGGCCAAGACTGTTACCTAAGAAAATTTCTCAGTGTGTTACCCAAGCCCAAGAAGCAACAGGTAGGCAGATTTTGTGCCAATTAGAAAGTGTTATGATTGGCAAACCACTGTGAAACTCTGAACTTGCAGTTTAATCGAAATGCTGGCCGTCATCCCCAAAGTACATTTCAAGGAATCACAAAACTTTAGAATGAGAAGCAACTGAATGGAAGTTTTCATCCATATGGAACTCAGAAGATGAGGTGGTTAACACAAGGACTTTGGCAGGTGTCCCAGCTCTGAATCTGCACCCCTCCTCTCACAGCACCCTGCACTCTTCAGGACCTGATAGGGCGTTTAGAGCAGGGGTCGCTGGACAAGCTCTTGGCCAAGCTCTCGGCCCAGCTCCTGGATGGGCAAAATTGAAGGGAAAGGCATGGGGAGGTCTCAGGTTCCAAAAAAAAGACCAGCCCCATTAGATTCCACTGCAGAGCACAATGCTGGAATTCAGAGGGTAGGCTTACCCCAAATCTTATGGAAAAAAAATCCGATGATTCCCAAGGGGTGGGTGACTTTGGGTGTTCTGGGAGCCTCTATAACTCTTTCCCAAATGTTTTGGGTTTGACCTTACAGTACACACTTCGCCCTAGGCCTTTTTTCCCTTAATTTTCAGGCCCAAGTGTATTTTAAGGTAAATTGATCCCACATGCTTCTGATTCATTTAAACTGAACTCATCCGACCATGTTTTGAAAGAGCAATCTGAGGTCTAAGAAGCCCTTTGAGCCTGCTTTTATGAGTCTCTCTGTGCCTTTTTTCTTAGAAGCAGGAAGCCACATTTTGACATGAACAAACAAAACCCAAGCCCAAGAGACTCGGGTCTGGTTCCAAATGTGGCACCTCTGAAACCAATGGGTCCTCAGATCACCAAGATAGAGCTTCCCTTTTTTTTTTTTTTTTTTCACAAGTTAAAGGAAACCTTACCCCTGCCTGTGTTGAGCACAGGAGTCAGTTGTTCAGAGCGACTTGGTGCTTGAGCTGCTCAGCTTGTCTAACTCCGCATCGACTCCTGACACCTGAGCCTTCCCATACAGGGGAGGGGTGGGGGCAGGCTCACTGCCACCTCCTAATCTTGGCTCTTGGCCTTCTCAGCTTTGACACTGGAGCATTCCAAGCCTTTTTTCCCCCCTGATGTTATTGTTAGCATCACTTGAATCTGACTGAAGAAGCACAATTGGGTATGGTTTGGATGTGCTTAGGTTTTAGATAGAGAAAAGAATAACCACAGCCAACAGCCAAGTTAGGCGAGTGGTGGGTGTGAGTAATGCTCTTTGGGTGAGAAAGTGCACCTGCAGCGGTGAGGATGCTGTGGGGAGCTGGCTATGCTATTTCCCTCCACTGAAGAACTGATGTTATAAGGGGTCCAGGGAACAGCTCCTGGCACAAGAGGTCTTTAATAAACACATCACCAAGAAGTAGAATAAGAGCAGCCACAGACTCAGCCTTGGTCGTCAGGGAGTACACTTTTTTCCTGAACCCTCAGTTCAATTCCTGAGATGGAACATAAAAAAAGAATTTGTTCTATAAAATTTGGATTTGGTCAATAGGCTGTACTCAAGGATTCAGAAGGCCTCATGTGGACCCACAGTTACAAGTTCCCTATCCCTCCTCTGGCTATTTATTCTAAAAATTTTTAAACATCCAGATGGCTGGGCCCTACCTAAGCCCAACGACATCAGAGTCTCTGGGAGAAGGTCCCAAGGAATCAGTCCTTTCTTCAAATCTCTACTTAGAGATAAAACTAGTTATCTTTTGTTGCAGTCAGGGTTGAGGACCACTGGTCAAAAGTAACTTTAATACGTTCCTGTTCTGCAAGAGTAACAGAAATAATCCACACAGGAGAAGAACTATTGGTTGTTTTCTAATCAAATAAAAGAGGACTCAGGGTTGATTCTCCTCTTAACTTCTCTGCCACCACCATGTCTCTGCCCCCACATGCCATCAATTTGCCTTAGATGATGGCCACGCTCTATGGAGAGCTTTCCAAGCCCGCACATAATAAAGGACTAGAACCAGCCCCAAATGCTAATCACCTATAATGCCAAAATGAACCAAACACAAGATCTCTTCAGATATTTAATCAGTTTGGAGACCTCTGCCTTCAAACCCAGTTGGGTAAAAATTCTAAAGAAAGCAAGATTGAGGGATCCTCAAACATTAGGCTAAAATGGAGAGGAGACTGGGTTTGAGAAGACAGAATATAGCATGTGTCGGAAGGCCTTCTGAATGTATTCTAACACTTACTTAAAAAAAAATACTCAAAATGAACAAGAAATGATTAAACATTTATACAAATTTAAGGACAACTAAAACTCCTTTGATGGCTGAAAATACCAGACATGGTTTTGAAATAGACTCTTTAAAAACTCAGGTTCTGCTGTGGTTCATTTCCAGCACCTCCTCAGTGCACGCGTGAAGCAACCTAGCTATGCCCAGCGTCCCCTGTGAGCTCACGGGGCCTTTGCAAAGCAGCGAAGAGATAGAAAAGGGTGGAAGAGGCGAGAGCAAGCTGTTCACAGTCTTTGAACACCGACTCAGACCCCAGCAAACCTAATCTATTTTCTTTTTTTAAAAAGTGGAAATAAATTGTTGAATCACCAATAATCTCATATTAGGGGCCAATGATAATGCTTTTTGATAATTGGATCATAGGAGTTGGGGGTGGCATGTCCTTCAGAATGACAGGTTTGCAATAGTATGGGTGGGGGTCAGGACATCGGGGCTGACTCCTCAGGGAAACGTTCAGCAGGAAAGGTGTAACATCTGTCTCACTCTCATTCTCTCTCTCATTTCCTCTCTTCTGTCCTTTGGTGTTGGTGAGAGGCATCAAAGACCCCAGCCCGAGGCTCAGAATGGGTACTGCGACACATATATCCGCAGTCGGATCACAGAGCTGCCTCTAAAGTTGATGACAGTGTTGACAGTGATCATTTCCAAGTCCAGCTGGATGTCCCGGGGTCCCTTGATGGGGCGTGTCATCACCAGGGTGGCACTGATGGGGCCTGTTTGCTGTGGACAGACCAGGAACACTAGTTAAAGAATGCCTTACATAAACCAAAGGCCTGAGAAGTGGCTCTGCAACCTCAACCAGAGTGCTCCCCTGTTCACCTCAGTTAATCCGGCATCACCTCAGTTGTGCTACACTAGTTCCCTGGATTTGCCTGGTCTCCATCCACCCAGCTTTTCCCTGCTAACCCTTCAAGTCTCACCTATTTGGTCACTCCCTACGAGAAGCCTTCCCTGATTCCCCAAACTAAGTCAGGTCCCCCAGTGACCTTTGCCATTGCACCCTCTATTTTGTAAAGGATAGAAAGTGTATTACATATTACCAAGTGTAACTATCTACACTATCTATTTGGTCCATGTCTGATGTCTAGGTATCCTCCAGACTAAGGGCTCTATAAGAACAGGGACTGGGGTCACACTTTCACCATTGACTCTAACTAGAACTTAGCATGGTGCCTTGAACACAGTGGGTATTCAGAAAATACATCTTGAGTAATGAGTGAATCATTGATTAAACTTCTACATGACTTAGGGCTGTCACTTCACCTCTCTGGGTCTCATCTTTAAAATGAGAGTTTAGACCAAATCAGTAATTTCCAAACAAATGGTACCAAAAGCACCTACGATGCTTTTTAAATCTAACAATTCCAGAGATCTATTTCATGATTTTCCAGTTCAGCATATTTTTAGATAATGCCCGGGAAAGGTGAAATCTATTTAAGAGGCCCTCCCAAATACCCTGGAATCATCTCTAGCTTCACCATTCTATGACCCTATCACTATGGTCTTAATAATTTCCTGTGAACTTTCTCTTCCACTGAATCCTCTTCTAAAATCTTCAAGGATACAGGGAGAGACGACTGACATCAATTGATCACTCATCCTGTGTGAGGCATTATTCTAGCCACTTTTATGTGTATCCGCTTCTTTAATCCTCATAAAAACCCTGAAAGGCCTTGCTATACAAAGTATTGTTCCTGGATGGCAGTATCAGCAGTATCAGGAACTTGTTAGAAATGCAGATTCTTAGGCCCCGCCAAAGCTCTAGTGAGCCAGAATCTGTAGCTGAACACCATCGCCAGGCAATCCATGAATACCCAAGAAGTGCTGATCTAAAATCTAAAAGCACAGGCCCTGGGTAGCGGACCTTGGCTGCCCTGTGTAAGGGTGGTTCAAAAGGTATGTCTCTTTCTTTCCCCCATTTTATAGAAAAGCAAACAGAGGTCAAGTGAGATTAAGTGATTGCTTAGGGTTACCCTGGTATCCAGGCAGAGCCAAGGGTTTTCATCTGGGTGCTTCTGTTTAACTCCCAAACCAGGACTTTTTCACAGTGCAATTACCAGAAGAAACTAACGCTATGTTTTGTTTCTTCTCTCTAGCACTGTCCTAAATGAGAGAAGCTCAGGGTTCAGTACAATGGACAAATACTAGGCACCTGAAGAGGAAACAGCTTGAGGGAGAACAGGGAAGGACTGGACAATGACTTCCCATAAGCTCAGGAGCCCAACTTCCGGCTCAGAAACTGAAAGTGATAGGCTCTGTGAAATCCAGGAGCCTGGCTTGTTTAAAGACACACCACACGTTTTATCTGCCTTCATAAAGGGAGGGCTCCCATAAAGCTCTGCATATCCCCAAGAGCTGCCACAGTTACGACAAGGGTGGGGCTGGTAGACAGGTGTGCGCCAGGTGCTGGGACCTCCCCTGTTCACTGGGCTATCAGCAGCCTGACAGCCACACAATTTCCTCTTGGCATTGGCTCCCACTGTTCCCATCAGCATCAACGTAATCAGCACCTCCTCATACAGAAAACCACTCAGACTTCCTTGTCAGCCCTTGCAAAACTTCACAACCCTGAGGTAGGGCTTGAGGGTGTACAGACACACAGAGAAATGACTATGTCATTTACATATACAAATATTTTACCAGCTTTTGCTATTTGCATAAACAAAGGCCATGAGTTGAGGACCTGAGCTGTGGGCAACCATCTGCAGAGCCCAAGGTCTGGAAGTGAGAAGGCAGCAAGTGGAAATTCCAACTTGTTCCTTTAGGCTTTCCTAGTAAATGTCTCCAGAGAACAAAGACGCCTAGACTCTCCCTTTTGGAAGTAACCTTAGAAGTTGGCACGTCCAGTCTTCTGGGTCAGAAGTGTGGCAGCCTGAGAAAAGCCAACCTACAAGCACCTGGTACTGCTCAAGTGTCTGCCAGGAGAGCTGAAGGCTGCTGTTCAGTCCATACTCAGCTTTTAGGGCAGAGTCAGGGCATTAACGAAACAAGCCTCCCAAGAGCTCCTGGACATTGGTGGTCCTGGTGGTCATTGGTGCAAAATGATGACAAGGAAGGATAGTGGTGATGCCAAGCATTTGCCTACAATCTTTCACATATCTCTTATCTAATCCTCATAAACCTACACTATAAGTATGTTAAGGATACTACTTAAGGCCACAAAAATAGTGTGTGGTACTATAGTATCTGACTTCAAAACTCCTGCTTCTAACCAGGATGCTCTATGATGAGTTCTCAGAACCTCTCCATTTCCTTTCCAACTCATGCCACTTGAGAACCACTTTGTCTTTGCAAACACAGTGACTTGTGTTTGCTGTGTTGTTTGACTCCTCCCCACTGTAGGGTGCATGGGTTCCTCAAGGGCAGAAGCCACATCCTGCTTGCTTAGGAACTCACTGCCTGATCAAAAACATATACAGTGGTAATAAATAAGCACTGGTGATGGAATAATGGGCAGCACTGACTGAATAGCAGTGGAGTTGACTGCAGTGGGAATAGGCTGCAACAGCCCACCAGCCATATGTCTGCTTAGGCCTTGATCTCTCTCTCTCTCTCACACACACACACACACATACACACACAAACGCACACACACACACACACTCAGGTTTGTTCTGAGTCAACTTGTGAGATGGCATTGTGTGATGTATGGCAAGCAACTACTCTGCTTCCCTTGGTCCTGCCACTTGATCTGCATGAGTAATACACTTTGGCACAATCTGAACCCCACTGATAATTCTTCAGGCCCTAATTGTGTCCCTGAGCCTCTCAGCCAGAGCCAATCACTGGTCTTCTGTCTACGGCTCAGTGATACAGCCAGCAAGGTTGTGAACAGGTCAAGTGTGTGTATGTGGATGTATATGCTGATGTATATGTGTGCGTGTGTGCACATGAGTATGTGTGGGGTGAGATGAAGCTCCTTCCAGGGCTTGTAATTTAGTTAGCTAATCTCTGGGTACAGGGACCTGAATGAGCCATCCAGTCCAGCCTCCCATACAATGTTCCAGCCCCCATGGAGACCATTCCCGGCTTCTCCAAATCCCAGGAACTCACCGCCTCCTAAAAGCAATAGCAGCAGCAGTAACAAAGACAATAATGGTATCCATACAAAGACAACTAATAGTTACTAAATACTTTCTATTCTTACTGAATGTTAAAGCAGCTTTTCTTGTTATCTCAGTTTCTGTTGAGACCCCAGAGCCAGAAAAGTGGTTAAAATACTCAATTCTAAAAAGAAATGTAAGAGCACAAACTTTAGTTCAAATCTTGCTCTGGTGATTTATTACTCTTGAGACTAAGAGGTTGCTTACCCTCTATGCTTCCATGCTCTCATCTGTAAAAGTAGGATTACTGTGAAGATGAAAGAATTGCTGTGTAGCGAGCACTTAGAATAGTGCCTGGCACATATCAACCACTATATATAACTTGCTGCTGATGCTTTGAGTGTAATTATTGCTGGTGCCTAGGACTTGTAAAGTGGTGGTCCAAAGCCAGATCTGTTTCCCTCACTCTGTTACCACCAGCAGCCTATTATCTCATTAAATGTACTTACCAGCTTCCACCTCAATCAAAAGGGGGTTTCAAGTCTAGAGATGAGAGCCTAGCAGGGGTGTCCAACCTTTTTTTTAATCTGTCACACTTTGAACAAAGAACACATTAAATACATAAACACTAACAAAAGCTGATGAGAAAAAAATAGGTCTATGAATAATTTTCACAACATCTAACACCACAGATGAGCAAAACAGGCCTCATATAATCTGCATGCAGCCCATAGGCCTCAGACTGGACACCCCTGAATGCCACAGTGAGGAAAGGGCACTGCAGGGGTGCTGATGTTGGCTTCCTAAAAGGCCCTTGTGTAAGGTCTGCCTGCCAGGATACGGTGACATTCTCCCCTCCATCATCAAGGGAAGTCTGTGTGGGAAATAGGGGCAGAGAGGTTTGGGATGGCAACTGGTCAACCACAGGCCCTACGGCCCCACATCAGGGACTGGTCAGGGTCAAGTCCTTGGGTAAATATCCCCAAAAAAGCCCACAAAAGCATCCTGTGAAAGCAAAAGCTTTTAAGTCTTTACCCCAGAGAGAGCACCAATGCCTGGTTACTATAGCAATAATGGAGGAAGATTCTGGCCCTACCAGGCTGACCCCCACTCCCACCTCTGGATGAGCCAGAGCCAGCACTGTCATTGCTGGGAGAAAAAGAAGAGGGCAGTGCAAAGGCCAACCACACCTCTTTTCCTGCTCTGAACTGGGGAAAGGGAGAAACTTTCCAGTGAATGAGAGGCTGAGAGGTTTCTATTTAAACCAGTATGGACTTTTGAGAGGAGACAATCCAATAGTAGCTGAACATGCATATGAATCTATGTAGCAAGCACCTAGAATAGTGCCTGGCACATGTTAGGATCAATCTGAGATGTCACCCAGGTGTACACAGGTCTGAATCAGCAAGGTGGGAAAAATAAAGCTATTGAATGTTTCAGCCCCACCAAATCCCGCTTATTTGATAAGGACAGTCATTCTGTTCCAGGTGCTGTGCTAAGTAGATAATCGTATCTAATCCTAAAGTAAATACTGTTATTACCTCTTTTTTACAGAAGAGGAAATTGAGGCCCAGAGTGGTTATATAACCCACGTCTGGTAAATTGTAGAATGCAGAGTGAGGCAGGTCAGCCTGGCTCCAGAACCCACTTAGAACAACTTCTCAGGAGGGTCCTGCAGGTTTGGACTGTCTAGACACTTAGAAAGTCTGCCTTATCTGCAGGTTTCTATCTGTCTTCCTGCCCCCATGCCCCATAGCTTCACAGGGCCCCCATCAAGGCCCTTTTCCTCTCCCCAGGTGGAGCTCTTGGGACCTTTCAAAGCAGCAGCCCCATCCCTGAGTTCCTTCAGCCATTTTCATGGGAGGCCTACATCCGTGTGTCTCCTCATCATCCTGCATCCTCTTCAGGATTTCTTTAGAAGAAATACTAAATCATGATGACCCTTCTCAACATTCTCAGAGAGGGCACAAACCACATACAGTTCAAAGCTCTGAGTTTCAAAGGCCTCCGAATTGCTGTGACTGTCTAAGCACTAGAGGAAGTTCTAGGGTAGGGGGTCTCCCTCCTATCTTCTCCACCTATAGGACAATCTTCCCTAACCATCACTGGCTGCCTCTCACAGGGAATGTTTGGGGCTAGGGGGATCTTAGCTGGTGGTCTTGCACTAACATAGGTGGGTCAGTAAAATCATGCCTAGACAGGCCCACACTCTGCAGATCTTTGCCCTGCTCAGGGAGGGAAAAAACAGAGAAAGATGGTAGCAGTGATGGTATTTTAAAACCCTAAGAAGGGCATCTGTGTGTACTATGATTGGGCATCTGTGTGTACTATGATTGGGATTGTGTCTGTACAGATGAGAGAGGCCAGATGGGACCATGCCAGAAGGTTGGGCTTATTTTCCCAAGGGTAGCAAGACCCACAGAAGCTTCTGGACAGCCAGTGCTTCCAAGTTTGGAGAAGGACAGTCATCAACATAGCTCCATGTTTTTCATCTTGCAAAAGGTCCTCTCCCCTACTTATTTCAACTTTTTCCAACACCCCTGACCCTGGGTTATAACCTGGTTCTGTTAGGGTCTGGCCAAAATCATGTTAAGGAGGATACGCCAGTCCTGGGGGCCTTTTCTAATCTGTTCTAACTGCTGCTTATGAAACTTCCCTGTTTTTAGACCATTCCAGCCCCAGAGGCAAGGAATGAAAGACTGTGCCATAGAGTGGGGAAAGAGGCCCTAGACCAGTGGTTCTCAACCTTCTTAATGCCTCTAATGCTGCGACCCTTTAATACAGTTCTTCATGTTGTGGTGACCCCCAATCATAAAATTATTTTTGTTGCTACTTTTATAACTGTAATTTTGCTACTGTTATGAATTGTAATGTAAATATCTGATATGCAAGATGTATTTTCATTGTTACAAAGAGGTCGTGACCCACAGGTTGAGAACTGCTGCCCTAGAGAGTTCAGAGATGTGTTTTTATCATAGGCCCGTTGGGTTGGCCTCTGACAGAAGCAGGCAAATTGCCATGGGCTTATCCTCTGAGTGTAGCTCCCCACAGTGACCCTGGAGGATCATACACAGTAACTGTTAGAAATGCAGATTCCTGGGTGCAGTAGGCTGAATAATGGTCCCCAAAGATACCCAGGTCCTAATCTTCAGAACCTGTAAATGTTACCTTATAAGGAAAAAGAGCTTTTGCAGATGTGATTAGGTATCTGGACTTAGGGATAGGCCCCTATTACCTGGCTAGGCCCTAAATCTAATCCCGACTGTCATTATAAGAGGGAAACAGAAGGAGATTTGATACATGCAGAGGAAAAGGAGGCCATGAGGCCACAGAGCCACACGGAGTAGCGCAGACATAGTCTAGAGATGCTGGAAGCCACCAGAAGCTAGAAAAGGCAAGGAAGGGCGATGCCTGTGGCTCAGTGGGTAGGGCACCAGCCCCATATACGGAGGGTGGTGGGTGCAAACCCGGCCCCGGCCAAACTGCAACAATAAAATAGCTGGGCATTGTGGTGGGTATCTGTAGTCCCAGCTACTCAGGAGGCTGAGGTAAGAGAATCGCCTAAGCCCAGGAGTTGGAGGTTGCTGTGAGCTGTGTGATGCCATGGCACTCTACCAAGGGTGATAAAGTGAGACTCTGTCTCTACACACACACAAAAAAGAAAAGGCAAGGAAACCAGTTGCATCCTACAGCCTCTGGGGGAAGCATAGCCCTGGCAACATGTTGATGCCAGCTCAGTAAAGCTGACTTTAGGCTTTGGGGTTCTAGAACTATGAGAGAATAAATGTCCATTGTCTTAAGCCACCAGGTTACAGCAGCCTCAAGGAGCTAATACATGGGGCCTCATTCCTCATCTTCTGAAACAGATTCCCTGGAATCTACTCTTTGGACAAGTGCCCACATTCACACTGCAATGTGAGAAACACTGCTCTAAGCCTGTGGTCTCTAAAGAGGAGCGATCACCCTGGAAGGTGCAGGATATAGAGCTCAATAATACATATAAATGGCATGGTATTACATGTATGCAATTTACAAAAAAGTAAACATATTTTAGGATGTGCATGCTTTAAAACTCTTTTGTGATATGGATAATCAGTGCTGTCCAATCAACGTTCCCATGGTGACAGACACATTCTGTCTCTGGGCCATCTCATACAATAGCCACATGTGGCCATTGAGCCCCTGAAGTGTGGCTAAGGCCATGGAAGAAATTTAATTTTTAATTTTTTTTAAGACTAGTCAAGTGCAGTAGTGAGAATGGGAGGAAATGTAGAACAAAGTCTTTGATCTGTAACTGACTTGGGAACAATCGAGATAACGCACTGCCTTCAGAACAGCCTAATTTTATTTTTAATTTCATTCATTTTAATTTTAATTTCATTTTTAACTCATTTAAATTTAATAAGCACTATGGTCACCGTGTTGGAAAATACTGACAAAGCCCACTTCTGTGGCCATGACTTCACATTTACTGGAATGTAAGTACCAAAAGGTCAAGGATTGGGGATGTTTTCTTCACTTCTATCTCCTCAGTATCTAAAAGTACATTGTAGGTACATTAGGTATATTAATAAATATTTGTCAAATGAGTGGATGGCCTAATTTCTCATCTCACATGAGGATCCCAAGACTCATGGAGGAAAAGCTGCTTTTGTGAGGCCACAAAAAGTGGTGGAAATGAAGACTTTGGACCTCTCCACCTGCTCCCTTCATACCTGTCCCTCCCAGCTGCAATCTTACCTGTGTTCATGGAGCATGTTCCTAGGTGAGACAACACAAGGCCACTGATAAAGATGGTGATCCCTGCTCCCCTCCCACTTCTTACCCGCATATAGAATTCTCTGCCCTCGTTCCCAGATTTGATCTGGAAAATGTAATAGGCCCCAGGGTAGCGGGTCGTTGCTTGCATTTGGAAGATGTCAGCAGGAACGGAACGTCCTGACACCACGTCCATGTCCCGGTACAAGATGGTGAAGGGCTGGTCTCTGCAGCCGGGATTCTCAGCAGGACACATACAGCGGCTGGTGGGAGGGAAGATCATGGAAGAACTCAGTAAATCCTTTCCACATGCTGGTCATCCCTACTACTTCTCTTAAAACAATGGAAATGAGGGACGTCCCATTTTTATCATCCAAATGCTGTAACTATATAAGATGATCCAAAAGTCACTCAAAGTCACCATACATAGAGAAAATGAGAAACTGCAGCTGAATATACCTGTATTTACAAAATATTCACTACAAAATTTTACAAAGAGGTGGCCAACATAGAGAATATTTTGTAAATATTTTGTAAAATTTTGTAATGCATATTCTGTAAATAAAGGTACATTTAGCTATAATTTCTCTATGTATGGTGACTTTACAGACAACTTTTGCAACACCTTGGAGCATGTCTCTGTTCCTGGCTCTAGTCTAAAAACTCTCCAGCAGGTAGGAGAGCTCTTTGTTTCTTATAGGATAGCCTTTTCTCACTAATCAGACAGTCTGGCTACTAGATAGAGAATGAAGCTCAGATGTCTGTTTTTTAGAACACTGGAACATTCTTCAATGCACTTTACATCTGTCATGTATTTAGGCAGTAAAATGTACCACTGGTCACATAACCCTTCACTTCTTCAGTCATAGACACTCATTAGGAAATTTTAAAAGTAAGAAATTACATATTAGATTGACATATCCCAGAAATCCTTTTATATCCTCTATTGCACTTAGCTTGGTGGAATATAATTGAATCTTTTCATTTGATAAACAAGAGCTCAGAACTTAACTAGGTACAAGATGTTACATTAAACACTTTGGAAATTCAACAATAAATAAGATCCTAATCTCAAATGGTTCCCCTTCTGATAGGAGAAATAAATCATAGACACAAATATCTCTAATACAATGCAGCTAATCTGAAACACTAGTAACAGCATGTCTTAATATAAAATCATTGACTTTGATTACCAAAGAAACCCTGCTATAGACACCATTTGATTCATCCCTAAACCTCCTTCCCCCCACGTCTTTGTCTCACCTCATCCCTGAGACTCCACCTAGGGGGTCAGAGTTCACAGTAGGATGAGGACACGTGTTGATAAATGCCTTGGCGGACAATGCTGGGAGTCAACCTGGCTATGTTTCTGCTGTTCTCTCCTAACTTCCAATGTATCCACAAAATCTGTCAGTCCTCCTTCCAAAATAGCTTCCAAATCCAATCACTCTCATACTCTCATCATCTTCATTGTCATTGCAAAGGTTGTCTAGGGCACCATGTTCTCTCACCTGGACCCCTGTGATAGCCTCCTAGTGGGTCAGAGTGTTCTTGGTCAAACATAAATCAGATTAGGTCTCTCCCTTGCTTAAGACTCTTCAGTGGCCAAATGTGACTTGAATAAAAACTAAACACCCATTTTATCCTCTAAGACCCTGGGGTCTGGCCTCTGTCAAGTTCCCTAACCTCCTTTTAGGCCACTGTCCACTGTACTCAGAAGGCTACAGCAACTCAGAGGCAAGGTCACTCTTGCCTTATAGCCTTTGCACATGCTATTCCCTCTGCTCTTCTACTCTCTGTTTAAAGCTGACTCATCATCTCATCCCAGCCCAGTGTCATCTCCTCAGAGAAGCCTTCAGGCTCCCTAGTCTGGACCAGGTCCAGCCTACTCTTTCTTTTTATTCATTTTCATTCTTCCTGTTGATAGCACCTATCACAGTCTATGAGTATGGATTCATTTGTGTGACAATTTTTAAATGGCCTTCTCTTGCTCTAGACACTAAGTTCCCTAAGAGCAAAACCCACAGCACTCGGCACACACCAGGAACTTGACTAACTTTAACGAATGAATACAAAGAATTGTTAGTTTCATTTTTAAAGGCCATATCAAAATAGCCAAGTCGCAATGTGTCTGGCACCAAAATGGCCACATGAAAATGCCATGTGTCACAAAGAAAATCATTGTTTCCCAAAAGAAGTTTAGATGGGGGACTGATGACTCCCAGCTGAAGAGAATCCCAAACAGCTGAGAGAAGTGGTATCTGAACCAAAATCTGACTATGTGGAGATGGAAGGAATGCCTTCCATATGACAGGAAGTACTGCACAAAAGCAGGGAAGCTGGACACTCTGGAGCATGGGTGAAGGTGGGAGTAAGTCCTGTTCAGGCTGGCAGGAGACAGGACACCCGAACAGGGCCAGGAGCTGGAAGGAGCACCTGGTGTCTGGGGGGACAGAGTCAGCAACGGTTCTCAGTATCATGCCAGAGACTTCACCAGTTATACCAACTCTGTGCTGTTAGTTGAACTGGCTCAGCTCTCTGGCCACAGACAAGAGTAGCCTGGAGAAAGCCAGAGAGAACAAGGAATAGAAGCCAGTGGAGCTGCCTGAAGCTCTGCTCTGCCACAAAATGCCCTAGAACCAGAAGTCAAAGAGCCCTGTTCTACATTCTTCTTAGTAAAGTATCACAACAATGGAGGAACAACAGTCAATGTACTCAATACTAATATGAAGCCAACAGCCAATCTAATACATGGCCACATAAGAATAAAACTCAAATCAATTCAAGGTGGAGGGCAGGGGTAGGGGAATGAGGGAGGAGAGAGAAGAGAGTGGGAGATGGACATGCTCCCACTTAATGGGCACAATGTTCAAGTGTATTGCCAACCTCTGGGGGTAGGACATAATTATAAGAGGGACTCTACCTAACAAATGCAAACATTGTAGCCTAATTCTTTGTACCCCCAAATTAACCTGAAATAACTAAAAAAGAGCCCTGTTCTAAAGGGCTGCTTAGAAGCATAGCTCTAGCAACAAGTGAAGACCTCTCTAAAGGACCTGCCTGTCCCAGCTTTGTCCTCTTTTGTCAATTTTTGATCAGAGTGGAAACCACACTGCAAAGCCATGAATTCCTCTCTTAGAGGTTGCATTTCTAGAGCGCAAGATGAGTATGTCAGATTCATCCTTTTGTCTCCAGTGCAAGGGCTTGGCATTGCTCAGGGGTAACTGCTGGAAGAGAGGAAGGCAGAGATGAACACATGTGTATGTATGTGTTTGCCTGTGTAGAGGCCAAGAGGAGCTAAGATGGTTAAATAAGGACTTAAAGAAAGGACAAGGAACTCCTAGTTTTCCAGGAACAGAAAACTTCCATCCTGGTGCATTCACTGTTGATAAATGTTTTGGTGGTCAACACTGGGAGTCAGCCTGGCTTTGTTTCTGCTGCTCTCCCTAACTTCTAATCTATCCACAAAACCTGTTGGTCCTACTTCCAAAGTGAATTCCAAATCCACTTTAATTCTCTTCTCAATGCTAGTAATTGCCATCTGGTGATCTAGTCAAATATTGACTATGATGAAATCATAGACTTGATTAGCACAAGCTAAATACTCTCAAGTACTGAACTCTCTGGCAAACTCCCCGGCACCTCACTATTCGTAGAGCAGGCCAGACAAGCATTAAGTTTGCTGGGGAGCTTGCCAGAAAAGCAAGGTCTCAGGCCCCGCACCAAACCCACTGAATTAGAACCAGCTATCTAACAAGGTCCTCAGGTGAGTCCTATGAGACTTGCATTTGAAGAATCCAAATCAAAAATGTCTTCTGCATCCAGAACAAAGTCGTTAAGGGAAAAGGAGGTCCAATAACCTTGCCTCTCCTCTTGGCTAGCTTTCTAGACAATCTTCACATAGCTCTGGTATGAGGGGGGAGTAATAGACAACAGTGGGTGTGTGTGCTTCTTTCTGTACGTTGTGGTCAAATATTTTGAAAAGTATTTTGTTGTAGATAGGGATATATTTCAGATCTTATAACTTGTAATACAACTTTTTGCACAATTTTTTGATAACAACTCACATTAACACATTTTGCACTGCATGCACAGATAATTGAAAAATAAAGTTTCAAAAAACAATACTGACTCCTGCTATGTGCAATGTCCTCTGATATTTCCTGTTCCAGTCTGCTCTCTTCTACTCTGTTCTTTTATACACACACACAGACACATGCACACGCTCGCACACTCAAGCACATGTAGTAGGTAGCAGGCCATGTCTCTTGATTTCCTGGATGGTAATACACCATACTTCCAGCCTCCTGAGCTAGGGAAAAGCCCCCTCCAATGCCTATTGACCTCTGAGGTCCTATAATTCAAAATACTCTTTGCAAGATCAGATAATTAAGTTCATGAACTCGTCCTAGACAAAGTGCTACATACTTCATTGCTGCATATCACTATGGTCACCTTGGAAATACCCCCTTTGGCCATCTAGTGACTCTAATGATATTCAGCAATGAGGTATGTAGCACTTTTTCTGGGAGGAGTTCATGAAATCAATTATCCAACCTCATATACCAAGGAGTCATACTCTATGAAATTTCTTGAGCTTCCTCACCCCTCACCCACGTTCCCATTTCCCAAGGTGAAGCCAGGACTTACTTATCACTAATCCTCAGATAAGGCTCCTCACAGCGGATGGGGTCGATGCATTTGAAGCCCCCTTGCAAATTGTAGCAAGTCTGCTGCAGGTTGCACGTGTGGTTTCTGTGCTCACACTCGTTGATGTCTGAAATGCAGGGTAGACGAGAAGCTGAGGCATGGTGGCAGGTGCACAGTGTTGGCCCTGGGCCAGGTGTGGGGGGAAGAGGTGGGGGCTGCCTGGGTCTCACTACAGAGCTGCACTATCCAATGTGGCAGCCGCTGGCCACACATGGCTACTGAGCACCTGAAATTGTGCATAGTCCAAATGGAGATGTGCTGTAGGTAGAAAATATATGCCAGATTTCGACAACTTAGTACAAAAAAATGTAAAACATCTCACTGATAATTTTTTATGCTATTTTTGATATAGTGCATTAAATTAAATATAGTATTAGAAGTAATTTGATCCATTTCTTTTTACTCTTTTAATGTGGCCATAAGAAAATGTAAAGTTACCAAATGGCTGACCTGTGTGATAATTCTATTGCCTAGCACCTTCATAGAGAATTCCTTCCTGGTGTTGGAACAGTACAGATTTCAGGGAAGCTGAGAATGGGTCAGTTACTCCTGCACTGACCCCCTTTAGGAGAAGCATGGGGCCAGAAATCAGGCCAAGCAGCCAAACTGAAAAAGACTCACCCCTGGGACCCCACCCTTTGAGAGACATAGTAGTCAGGTGCATGAGGTCTCCCTGGCAACCATTCTCTAGGAAGTCAGTGGAGGAAGCCAAAGACTGTACAGGCTCCTTAAGAAGCCAAAAGTCTCTTCTTCTAAACTGCCCCAGGCCACATGAGAAAGCCTGGGCTCTGGTCCATGAGCAGGGCCATGCCACAAAGTCCTGGCTGGGTCTGAAGTGGTCCTCAGAAAGACTGCAGAGTCCTGTCTGAGCAGGCAGAAAGCAGGCCTTAGAGGGTACCATCACACCTGCAGAGTTCATCACAGAAATGTGAGTGGCTCATGTCCTGGCTAAAGGAGTCATCCTTCCTAGGGCTGCCACTCTGAGTGCCACTAGCACCCACTCATACCCTCACCCCTGCCATCCTTCCAAAGCTATGCAGGAATCCCCAGGTGAAGATGTCGGTCCCACCTCACACATCCCCCAGTCAGGACCCTCCAGAAAACCTTACCCTGGCAGCTTCGGTTGTCATCCAGCAGGATGTAGCCTGGTGGGCAAGAGCAGAAGTAGGTGCCAGGCTGGTTCACACACTCATGTTGGCACAGAAACTCAGAGAAGCTGCATTCGTCCATATCTGAAGGTGACAAGTTATACTTGCTATTTATAATCACAGACAACATGGGGAAGGGAATGCAATGGTCCCGCACTCTCCCGATACATGTGATGGCTTTACCGCCAAGAGTTGTCAATTTACTTGGTGATGGGGTGTGCTCATGGATATTTGGACAGTTCTAATCATCAGTAAATTCTTTCCTTCATGGAGCTGAAATGCACTTCCAACAAGTTTTCAACAGCCTCTGCCTCCAGCTTGGCTGCATTTCGACTGGGCATTGACTTATTTTTTCCCTGTAGGTGAATCCACCCTCCATCTCTGATCTGCCCAGGGGGCTGGAATTTGTTTTCCCACTGGAGTTTTCTAGGTACAGATCTCGTCCCTGAGACCCTAAACATATTCCCAGGCCCTAGTCTTCTCAGGGGGCAACTATAGCAGCGTCATCCCTCCTACAAACATTCCTGTACCTCTCCAATTTAAAGAACAATATAGTTCCTTAGTTCATAGCTAAGTGGGACAGGTCCAGAACGCTGTGGTTTTATTTACATTAAAATTTCACTGTGTCGGGGGCACCCACAGCTCAGTGGTTAGGGTGCTGGCCACATGCTCCATGGCTGGTGGATTCAAATCTGCCCCAGGCCTACTAAACAAACAAAAATAACTGGGCATTGTGGCAGGCACCTGTAGTTCCAGTTACTTGGGAGCCTGAGGCAAGAGAATCGCTTAAGTCCAAGAGTTAGAGGTTTCTGTGAGCTATAAGGCCATGGCACTCTACTAGGGGTGACAAAGTAAGACTGTCTCAATAAAAACAAAAAACTTCATTGTGTCAAAAACCTCCCAGAGAGAGAAAATTCTAGAGTAGCATGCGGTAGATATGCAGATTGTTTCTCTGTAGCCCGCCTGCCTCAGATCCTCCCAGGGACATGGGAATAGCGGCTTCCAACCAGCCTGGAACCAGCCTAGAGCTGAGCCACCCTCTGTCTGCAGAGATGGGACTGGAGGGGGAGCCACTGTCCATGTGATTTACAACTTGTTCACATAGGCTGTGGCAGCTGATGCAGAAGCAGACTTCCAGGAAAGCCACTCTTCATCACATAAGAGAGTTTGGCAACGGAGCCCCCATTTGAGCCTCATTCAATAAGCACGCCAAAGAAAACATGTTTTTCTTGCATTTGTTGTTTCCCGAAAACTTGCTTTCACTACTTTCCCCATGTGACATGTCCTCAAATTACTCTCTAACTCACAGACCACTGGTGGCTGGAATCACCCAGGGAGAGTGTCAGTGCAAACGAGGCTGCTTCTCCACCATCAGATAATTTCAGGCAGTATACACCTAATGCCACGAACATCCAAAAAGGAAAACCCCTCTCCCATCTCTCTCAGTAGTCTTCAGGTGATGGGTTATGAGGAGCAGAATTAGGATGCTGATTTGAAGAGTAAAGCGTGCTCTGGTAACAACTGCTTCTGTGATGCTCCCTCCCTGTCCCCCAGGACCCTCGAAGAGCCCCAGGTCTCTGGCCCCAGCCCAGTGTAACACAGAGAGTCCTGGTTTACTTCTAAGTTTGTAGAATCGCTCCATACCATTAGTAGAAGCAATAGAGACACCTGTCAATTCCTCAGGCTCCCTATGTGTCAAGCACTGAGTTAAATGTTTTCCATCCTCATCTTATTTAATCCACGCCTTACCCCTAAGATGAGGAGGTGCTATTGCTCCCCATATTTTACAGAAGAAAAACTGAGGCTCACAGAGGTTAGGTAATTTGACCTAGGTAATTTCACAGATAACTAGTAAACAGGAAAGCTGGATTTGAACTTGACCAGCCAGCCTCTAGGTCTTCTACTCGTAAACCCGATGCTGTAACATCTCCCTAGTAATTATGCTCAGGACTTAAATGTGGGGAGTCCTGAGCTTCGGGAAATCCTCTAAGCCAGTGGTTCTCAACCTTCCTAATGGCCGCGTTGTTGCAAATGGAAAAAAAGGGTCACGACCCCCAGGTTGAGAACTGCTGCTTTAAATGGAGTTAGGTCCTGGGCAGATAGAAAAGGTCATTCCCACCTCCACCTCCCACTGGTCAGGGACCGGCCATAATAGACTCCACTAGGTTTATCTTTGAGTCTGCAAGTCCCAGGCTTCAGGCTGCTGCTCTACCCTCCACCAGGAAGTTGAAGTAACAGGAAGCACATATTAGGCCAAAAACCCACTGTGGTTTCCAGGATCAGCTCAGCTTATCATATCCCTAAGGGATGAGTGGGCAAGGTAAGGAAGGGCCTAGGGATGACAGAGGAGCCACTCCAGTTGGGATAACACCATGAGGATAATGGTTCCAGGGGAAATGGAGAAGCACAGAAAGGAGGTAAACAGGAAGGCACAGGAAACATACTCTTCCTGCATCATACTGTTATCTTGGGTCAGCCCTCTCTAGAAAACCTGTAGTATCCAGGACTCAAGCTATGTCTTACAGAAAGTGGACATCCTAGAGAACATGGAGGAGAAGTTGGCCACTTTGGATATAGTGAGTCAACTGGCAATCCTTGCCAAATCAGTGAGGACTGAAACTCCTTAAGAAGCCAAAAATCTCTTATACTTTTGCACTTAGAAAAGATGAATTCACATGTAGTGATGCCTAAGTACACCAAATTGTTTAATCTTTATGACCACCCTATGAGGGTGCTTGGTTGTTTTGTTTTGTTTTTTAACAAAGGATGAAACTGAGGCCCAGGAGATGAGTTTGCCAAGGAAAGTAGTATATGGCAGAGCCAGAATTTGAACTCAGCTCTGTCTGGCTCCCAAGACACTCATACTGCTTGTGCAGGAGGCCAATAAACATCCATGGATTAGCAGAGAATTTTGGCAAAACAAATAATCCCAATCACATAACACTAAATTTTCCATACCTCTTAGCAATTTTGCTCAGATTCCCCTAAGGACTGCCATGAAGGGAACTGAAATCTAGGAAGAAAGTGGCTTTTCCTGCCTGAAGGTATTTTATTTCTGTTTCTGAGACTGATATTTAAGCAGTCTAAGCCTCTCTGTATCTGCCTGATTGTGGCTCCGACTTTCCTGGCCCGGGGGAGAGGGTTCATTTGTTTCAGGGAACTCTGTCCCGAGAACACTCCAGTCCTAAGAGAAGCTATCACACAAGTCTCATTCATGACGTGGGCCAGTTCTTGTTACCATGAAACCCAGGATTAGGAAACTTTCCATTCTTCAGGACAGAAAGATTTTCACACTCTAGTGTATGGCCCACTTATTTTTAAAACTACAGCGAAGCAATTCACAACTGCTGATGCTGCCAAAAGTGAATGAAGTGAATTTTACTTTAATTCAATATTTATAAACATCAACAACAACAACAAACAAACCAAGAAAGAAAGAGAGAGAGAAAGGGAGGAAGGGAAAGGAGAAACATATATATACACACACACACACATATACAGAGAGAGAGAAACAGACAGACAGACAGACAGACAGACAGACAAAGGGAAAAGGAGTTGCACTCGGCTCTGTATGGGATTCTACAGAGATAAATAGGAGGAAGATGTGGTCCCTATTCTCAAGAATTTGAAAATAGTTTAATAACAGTTTTCTAACTATCTAGGAAAATAAAATTCAACTTGCTGGGGAAAAAAGTAGGAGTTAATAAGAAAACTATAATAAAGTTGACAAACTAGACAGAGAGTCACAGTTCCTTGGGCTTGGAACGAATTTATAAAGATCAAGTAAGATAATGTTCATGAAACAAATTATTAAGATTTCATTCATTCAACACTCAATAGTTCCTCCTTTGATTCAAGAACTTCTTTTTGTTTGCTCACTATATGTCAGGCCTGGAACTAGATTGTGCACAGAGATTTATTTCAGAAGTTCACAAAGTATGAACATACATTAGCATACATGAAATCATTCATTCTACGCCCCCCACCCCCTCCCCTGCCACACAAAAGCACACCTAATGAAAGATGGTGTTACACTGGGTCACTGCCCTCTGTAAATACTCTCTGTGCTATCCCCATGATTGAGTCAGTGCTGGGTGAGGACAAATAACTCTCAAATCAACATGCAAAGCTGGTTGTCTCTTCTCCCTTGTCAAGCCTCATCCCCAATTAACATGCAAAACTGGGTGTCTCTTCTCCCTTGTCAAGCCCCATCTCAGGTCCTAGAGGGTGGCTCCAGTGATTTCTGCATTAGGGGTCAGATGACAAGAAAGATAACACTCCACCTCACCTCTCAGGAAGTGACTCATCTCTGTTTTGTGTGGTTGTGACCTCACTGCACTGGGAAATATCCCACACTGGACATATGTCCAGGAAATGAGAGGAAACACCTGTGAAGGAAGCTCTTGCTCTCCACCCCTTCCCAGGCTCCCAGGACAGGTGAAAGGCTCCAGTGCCAAGGTCCATTACCACTGCAATGAACTCCATCTTCCTCAAGTTCATATCCTGGGTCACAGCGGCAGATGAAAGAGCCATAGGTGTTGACGCAGGTTTGCACGCAGGGGTTCTCAGTTGCACACTCGTTCACATCTGTGGAAAGCCAGAACATATCACTGACCATTCTCACAACCAGGAAAAACATCTACTACCACCAGGAGACCAGATTCATAGATACCAAGGATCTCTGTCCATGACATATCAGATCAAGATCTCAGGCCCCCAAAAGCTTCAAGATCTCAGAACAAAAGCTTCTATCTGATTATCTCTTCCAGGTCCAAAAGTCAAGGGGGGGAGCAACATGCCCACACATATTGAATATACATGTATAAATGTATATACACATACACCTGCTAGTAAGTCTACTCCCCAAGGCTCACCAACAGGAACTGCCCAGCAATCCTTGCTCCTTCCCTTCACCTGCTCATTCTACCACCAATTAGCTTTTCTCATGCCCTCACTGACTTTGAAGTTTAAGGAAAACCAATTACCATGACCATTTTTAATTATTTGTTATGCGTAATAACTTCACTAATTATAAAAAGATCTCACACTCACTCAATCCTTACATCTCTGCTTCAGGACCATTGCTCCATTTTACACGTTAACCAGATTAAGGAGAACACCATCCAGAGGCATAAGGAATAACAGGACATTCATTATCCTGAGCATGGTAATGGCTTCACACGGTTAACATATTTAAACATTTCAGAAGAATGAGAGATGTAAGCTAACAAGGGCATGGGAGGAACTGGTAAAGTCAGGGGTCTTTCCACAATACCCAAGATTCATTCTGCACTGCTCACGGAGGTGGGGTCTGCGAGGAGCCCCTTTCTTCACTGGCCCTGTCTGACCTATTGTAAGTGCCTTCTCTCCCGCACTCCAGATGCCCATGACCAAAGTTCCAGCTGAGAGATTTTCTACCCCCTTTGAAAGGCCAGGTAAACCTCTTAAGACTCAGGATAGAGATCTGAATGTTTTCAGAGTTAGAAACCTTCATGGTGAACAGCTTGAGAGGCTGTTCTTAAAGGGGAGGGCTAATCCCATGCCACAAATCCCTGCTTCCTGGTGCCTTTGGAGCTTTCAGGTGGAAAATAGATAAGTAAATGAACAGCCATGTAGGGAGAATCCAGCAAGACACCAGCCTCCCCGGTGCCCATGGAGATTGGGGTTTCTCCATGTGAGGCAGGGGCAGGCAGAAAAATGCCCACTGTGCTAAGCCACAGAGTGCAAGTTCTCACAGGACAGAGCTGGTGACTACACGTATTGGGACTGGCATCCTCAGCCTCTGGCCAGAAGCTGGCCATGAGCAGATGAATGAGCTCAAGTCCTGCCCTCTCACAGACCTCAGCTGCTTCTGGAGAGCAGGAAGACTAAAAAGACTCAGCCCCTGGGGCTCTTGCTGTTAGATAATTGCAAAACTTCATCTCCCTATTTCAATTACCCACTGAAAATTTCAAACTTATGGCCCGCCCCCAACAGCTCTTCGCGCCAGAGCACTAACTCCTTATTGGCTATTCTACCATCCCGTCACCTCCCCTAACCAAACCTATATAAGGTGCACTTGTCTTTTGCTCTCTCTCTTTTCTCTCTCTGCCCTTCTCTCCTCCATCTCTCTCTCTTTCTCTCCTCTCTCCCCCCCCCTTCCCTCTCTTTTTCTTTCTCTCTCTCTCTCCCCCCTCCTCCTTAATGCTGCTCTGCAGCATCCCCCACCAATAAAGACCTGTCGTACAAGCCTTGGTGGTCTGTGAGGTTTCCGACAGTCGTGTGCCCCCCTTTCACTTGCTGCCCTTTCCTGCCAGCCCTCTCCGGACACCCTTCTGAATCCCCTGAGAGCAGCAGCAGGCCAGTCTGACTCGAAAAACAGGAAGGCTGGGCCTTTGGTTTTACTCTCAACTCTGCCACCACCTGGCTGTGTGACTTGGGCCAAGCTGCTTAACCTTTTTGAATCTTGATTTCCTCATCTGTGAAGCAGGGCCACAGACGCCTGCCTGCCTATCTCGTAAGGCTATTGTTGGGGTTCAGTGAGATGAACAGACGTGACAATGCTTTGTAGAGTGCAAAGCGCTCTTTCATACATGAGGTATAGGATTACAAGAGTTCGATAGAGCACGTAGCAGCCTGCATTGCCCGCAGGCCCTGCTGATGCAATATCCCAGTGGCCAAGTGCCCATGTGTAGGGCCTGGGTGCTGTACCTGCTGCCTTGGCACACTACTTGACTTGGTGTATTCTCTGCTCTTTGTCACAGAGTGTCACTGAGAGGCCTGAAGGACACAGGTGCCTTTTGGTTCTGCTGGACACAGCTGCACCTCAGGAGGTATTGGGCGCACCGTGCCAGCCTCTGAGGGAAAACCTGGGCTGGCACCCCCAATCCCCAGCCTTGGCACAGAGCACCCTGCATCTGCCCTAAACCACTTATCACAGCAGCAAGGGAGCCAGGTGCCTGTGATCTGCTCACATAGGAAGGAAGGGACCCTATTCCATCTGCTTCCTCGACCTCCTGGCCCAGCCTCTGCTCTCAGAAGAAAATGACCTCTCCTGGCACAAAGAACTGTCGAGACTTCTTGGAAAAATCAGCTGAACCAGCTTTGGAGGAGAGACTTAGAAAGAATCCAGGACCAAACTCTTTAACATTGATGCCTTCCTGTTTACCCAACAATTTAGATATGATTAAACTAATGGAGACATAATATCCTCCAACTAGCTGGCCAGAAGCCTGCCGGCCAGAACTCAAATGGTGTGACAAGGAAATGGGTGCTGCAAAGCCTGAGGTTTCCAGACAAAGACCTCATTCTGTGTCTCTGGCACTGCCTCCAACCTAGGCCAAGCACTTGCCAGGGGCTGGAGGCCTGGGCTGGGAGTGGTGGGCTGAGGATAAGCTCAGGGCCAGAGCAGGACTTGCACTAATTCCTTGAGTCTTAAGTCCCCCATTCAATTCTGAGCAGAAGAAACCCTCAGATGGAAACCACACAGGCATGCAGCTTGTTTTCCTTACTTATCAGTATTGGCAGGAATCACACGAAAATGAGAAAATGCCTGTGTTTCATTCTGGTTTTGGGGCATGCTGAACAATAGGAGAAATTTACTATCACCAGACTCTCTGCTAAGTAACAGGCCTTCCTGTCATGGACTGGAGGGAAAACTGTAGTGAGAGGCTCAACACTGCCTGTGAGACCCCTGAATAGTACATATGTGTTTATGATTCATCCAGGGTCAGCACCCCCTGAACCCCCTCTTTTGCCCTCAGGAATTGAATTTACAATTGCTACAAGATATGCAAGAAAATTTCTGATTAGGCAGGGCTACTTTTGGAGAGCAGACACAGAAAAGAAGCAAGTCCATGAAACTGTTAAGCTCCCAGCTGATACATGATTGTGGTTCTTCCCTCAGCAATTTTCAGAGTACTTCTGAGATATTTTATATAACCTCAGGTCAGGTTTCAGGTTTCTATAAGCAATGGGGATGGCTGAGCAGTGACAAAAGACGGAAACACATTTTAACAGCAGAGTTTCCCACAAATGCCAATTGTCAGGCTCCAAAGAAGACTAGATCTAGTGTTTCACATGTCCCAGTTATCATGAGTGTCACATACCTTGGCAAGACCTTCCATCTTCATTGAGGGTAAAACCAGGGTTGCATGTACAGGAATAGGATCCAGGAACATTTGCACAGAGCTGCTGGCAGTAACCATAGCGACATTCATCAATGTCTGGAAACAGAAATGCAAGCAAAGTGAGACAGGTCTCCCTCTCACTCACCAGTGCCACCAGTAGCCTGGCACATTTGCCTACTACTTCTGGAACAGGATCGTGAAATAAAGTGAAGGGAACCAGTGCTAGATGTTACTTACTAAGTGTCAGGGATGGTCTCTGGATGCTCTCTGGATTACATGTCTCAATCTCCTTACAACCTTTTACACCTCCCCCACCTGTCTCAGTCCCATAGACACCTGAATCAACTTCCAGAAGTTATAGAAGAAATTTTTGCTTCAAGTGAGATTTTGGACAAGAAGGCCTCTCAGATTTTCTCTAACACTTATTTATCCAACATTAAGATGCAACTCTAAGGTTCACCGCCCTGGGAAGGGACAAGTCAGCTTAAAATGTAAGAAGAAACTATAGTGTTGCTCTAATAGGCTCCTTGCCAGCTCCACTAACAACGAACATGTCCAGCTATGAGGAACAAGAGCCAGTGTAGACCAAGACGAGCTGGGTGGTACTAGAGACTCATGAATCCAGTAACATGAGGATGCTGGAGTTCGCCTTGGATCCCCTTGCACCAGAGCGAACATAAAACTCTGGATAAATATACCTCTCCTGAGCCAGTTGGCCTTCCCAGGGAAAGCAGGACCACCAAAGGGTCCTTTGAGCAGAGCTGGGCAATATAATTTACCTGTAACATGTACCCATCAATAGGGAGCCTGATGTCATGGGGAAAGCACATCTTAACACCCCAAATCAATGTAACAATGGGTTAGAGAATTCGATCCTGTGGGTTCAGGGTGGGAATGAAATAACCAGCCCAGAGTCAGAGACAGAGTCCTCTCCTGTACAGCTGGCTCCTGCTGCAGCCAGTTGATATGGCTGTAGCTGTAAGTGGTCTTTATCCTCATCTCCCCCCCTAAACTAACTGTGTGATATTCTAGTTCCTTTGGAACCAGGTTCTACCCGGGATCCCTAAAGGCCAGCTCAGAACCTTAGTCCTTGTGCCTGCTTCCTACTACCCACTGCAAGAAAGAACCCCACCTTCCCAAGCCATCTCTACCTCTTACCTTTTGTTCAGCCCTTCTCAGATTTTGTGCCTTGAGTCCCAGCTACTTCTTAGCTGGTCCACCCCACCATCCCCTGGGTGTTGGGCAGCTTCTGCTTGGAAAACCCACTAGCTTATACAGCTGCTGGTCCTGACTTCTTCCCAGTTGCAGTTGGGCACATCACCAAGGCCCAGAAAGGGACCCTTGAATGGAAGGGTTTTCCTGTAAGAGAGCTCTCTTCAAAGGTGCACGGAACAACTGGTGGGTGGCTATGGAACTTGCATTTTGCAAGAAAAAGGAGAGTTTGTCTGGGGGACACATGAGTCAGCCATAATTAGGAAAGGGGTTCACTTCAGATGTGAAATGTGAATGGGCTGTGCCACATGGCACCACATTAGGCCTCCAGGAGCATCTCTTCCAAAGCTTAACACTTGGAGGAAGAGAACAACCTTCCCAGGCAGAGGGATGTTCAAGTTGCTGGCACCCCTCAGATCAGGGGACTTCTCCCAGTGCTAAAAGGTCTCCACAATGGGCCCCATGCATCCAGGTTTCCTCCAGCTCTGTAGCGCCCCTTGTGGTGGAAAGAAAGCTGGACTGAAACACAGGAGACTTAGCTGTTAGACCCACTTCACTTTAACTTTGTCCAAACTGTTCTCTTGTTTGAGTCTCAGTTTCTACCTCTATAAAAGTTGGATGGCATGATATATAAATACCTTCCAGCTCTGAAATTCTACACATTAAGTTCTTGTACAAAAACTCTGTCTCACTAATATGCTTATGTTGAAATCAGTAGCATCAAATTTTCCATTATAGCAGAACTGGTTTAAATGCACAGCAACCATCATATGCACAAATGCCCATGCATAGGAATGGAAAGGAAAACCAAGTCAAGTCTAGGCTGGCTTATCAGGCCTCGAAGACACTTCAGACAGGGCTCATAAGCAGATCTCAAACTCTTCTCAACCAAGAGCGACTTGGAAAGAAGCACCTTCTCTTTTTTTTGTTTCCATGATACCATCTGGATCTGTTTCTCAGGTCCTCCAGGACTGACTTTCAAGCAACGAAACAGTGTCTTAGAGAATTTAAACTGGCGGGGCTTTTCCAAGAAAACACAGCATAGAAATTGCACCCTGGAATTAGAAATTAAAGTGACAACTAGAGATTGCTATGAATTCATTCACTTGGCTAAACCCCAAAATAGAGTGGAGATGAAAGGAAAACAACCCTCGAGTAAAACTAAACAGAAAGATCACACAGCAGATGCCAACTGCAAGGGACAAAATTCTCAATTGGTAATGACTGACTCCTTAGGAGTAGAAGGGAAGGGTGCCTTTAGTGGAGTGGGCATGGCAAGGGGAGGAACCAATGTGAGATCAGAATCTACTGATCCACATTTGAGATTTGGAACATTTCTGTGACTAAGCCAAAGAGTTCTCTTTTCTGAGTATTAATTCTAACTAGAGCAAAGTAACACTTCTATCACTTCCTTGCTTAGATATGAATTTCCTGCAGGGAGGAGGACGATCTCTGTAAAATCAAACTTGCCCTTAAAGGCTGGGCATGGTGGCTCACGCCTGTAATCCTAGCACTCTGGGAGGCTGAGGAAGGTGGATTACCTGAGCTCAGATGTTCAAGACCAGCCTGAGCAAGAGTAGAGTACAACCATATCTCTACTAAAAGTAAAAAAACTAACTGAGCATTTTGGCAGGCACCTATAGTCCCAGCTACAGCTACTCAGGAGACTGAGGCAAGAGGATCACTTGAGCCCAAGAGTCTGAGGTTGCTGTGAGGTATGATACCACAGCACTCAACCCCAGGGTAACTGAGACTCTGTGTCAAAAACACAAAAAAGAAATACAATCAAAAACTATTGTGAGGACTTGATAGTGATGGTGACAACTGATCTTCAAGGGTGATGATATATACAAGTTCAATAGCCTTCTACCCCTTTTAGGAGCCCCCACCCCCAAGGAAAGTTTACTACCCTTAGGCAGTCAGCTTTGCCCACAACTTTCAATATTCCTGGCAATCATTAACTTTCAAGAATTTGAAAAGCAAAGGCAAGCAGCTAAGGCGCCAGCCACATACACCAGAGCTTGCGGGTTCGAATCCTGAGCCTGCCAAACAATGACAAATACAACCAGAAAATAGCCAGGTGTTGTGGCAGGCATCTGTAGTCCCAGCTACTCAGGAGGCTGAGGCAAGAGAATCACTTAAGCCCAGGAGTTCGAGGTTGCTGTGAGCTATGAAGCCATGGCACTTTATCCAGGGCTATAGCTTGAGGCTCTGTCTCAAAAAAAAAAGTCTCTGTGAACCCCAGAGAGTTGTTACCTAAGCATTGGCCTTCCAGAAGCCAATATCCATCCGTGCAAGAGCAGGTATATCCTCCTTCCGTGTTGATGCAGATCTGGGTAGGGTTGCACTGGTGAGAATCCGTTGCACACTCGTCCACATCTGCAACATAGACATATTCCAAAGAATGTCACATACATCTATCTAGAACCCTGGAGCCACCAGAGGTGCCAGTGATTTGCTTATCTTAGCTGAGAGGCAGTTAATAAAATCACTGGGTTACACCCAAGGAGATGGAAACACCTCCCTAACAGGCCCTTCTGGGGGACACTGATCTCTAACAGAAGAAGGCAGAGCTAGTCTGCTCACCAGAAATCCAAAAAGGGAAACCACCAAGAAGGGAACACACATCCTTAGGTACTCTTCTGCCATCCCAAGCTATTGCTATCTGTAAGTATGTCCACTCTGACAATAACCATGACTTGATTTTTGTATTAGGCTTATTCATTCATGTGTTAAACAGGGGTTCTGCAGTGCACCTACTGTGTACACAGGATTATGAGAGCAAAGCAGAAGTAAAAGAAACATCTCCTGACAACAGAAGCTGGCTGTCTAGTTGCTCAGTTGTATTCACCGGTGAAAATCTTCTGGCCTGAGGCTCCCAACCCTTCATTTTGCTTCCCAGAGCCCTCCAGGGGCTAACCCCTCTCTGCTCACACTGGATCTGTCCATGCTGCTATGGGGCCCACCATCTGTCTGGTGGAGTAAAGGTATTTGCATCCAAGTCCCTTCTCTTTAACTCAGAGCTTCCATGCACACAGATCACACCCTATCCATGTTTCCCAAGACATCTGACATAAGGCAATGTACCCAGTCAGTGCTCAAAACTGTTTAAATTGAAACATCCTTCTTCCTCTTCTCCCTTACACTGCACTTCTAGGGAGAACACCCAGCATCCTGAAGCAGACCTCTGCATGCCAAACTCACTTAGACCTCAGGGAGACATTTCACTAAACATTCATGCATTAATGCGCTCCACAGGGGTCCCCAAGCACCCACAATCTGCCTGGAGACTCCAACTCCTCTCCTCCTTGTCAGCCCTGCCCTCGCCTGCACCTTACCAGTGTGCCTTCCTTTCCCTCTTCATTACTGAGTCAGGGTGAGCTCATCTCCACCTTCTCCTTCAGCTCCATCATACCCACCATCATGTAGTCAGAAATAACATGAAAAGCTACAATTCACTGAGCCTGGGCTATGTGCCTCGTACCTCACTTGTTACTGTATTTATTCTCACATTGCCTACTGGGCTCATGACCCCCATTTTACAGATGGGAAAACTGAGCTGTAAGAGCAAATAAGCACCAAGCCCAGAGCTGAGCCTTTCCCACTGGTCTGACTCGAAGTCTACTCTGTGCAAGAATGACAGGTCATATTGCCCAGGACCAGGGGAAGGCTGGGCTTTTGCTGCCTTTTATTGACCCACCTTCAAATTATCTGCCTCTTGACACTGCACACTGCAGACTTGACCATCATCCATTCAGATGACTTCTTTAAATATGTATGGTGAGGGTCGGGGTGACGGGGTCTAGGACCCAAAAGTGTAAGTTCGTTGAGGACAGGGCTTTATCTTGCACAGGGCTTTGCATTATGCACACTCAGGAAGCCAGCACAACTGATTAAGTGACACATTTGACAAGGTAAGCAATGGTCCCTTGGGTTCAAGTGACACTGCCACAATCCACCACCCACCAGTAACAACTGGACACCAATGATACTGATCAATCCCCATCCCACCCCCAAATGATCAGGTAACTGGCCATCATATGGAATCAGCTTTTACTCCCCTAAAACAGGGACAGCCTTCCAGCACCTGGTTCCAAGGTGGCAGCAGCCTCCACTCCACCCCAATATGTTGACCATGAGCACCCTTTATGGCAAAGCCTCAGTGCTGATCTCAGCTGTAAGGACTTGGGCCTCTGTCCAGCACCTCCCTTCCACCCTCCTCTGCTCAGTGAGCAGAGCTTCCCAGGGGAGCAGACGAATAATGCTTGGCCATAAGTTGCTCCTACTCAAATCCATATCAAAGCCTGTGACAATAAATAATGCCACTATCAGCCAGTGCATATTTACATTGTCTCAGTGGGGAGTGATGGATGGCAATTGTGCCCTGGGAACAGTAGTGCCTTGGGAATTTCTCCTCTTTTTCCTGTCGTGAGGGGAATGGAGGGTGAGGGAGACCTACTGGATCTTGATGATTGCTAATTCCCAAGTCTCTGTGCTTATGCAACTTGTGGCACGTGCAAGACACCCACAAAGTCCTACAGCGAGAAACTGGACACACTTGGGTAGAGAATATGCTCCTGGTCTCAGAAGAGCATAAAGGACCCAAACATAGGCATAAATGTGCGTGCGCGCATGTGTGTGTGTGTGCACACGTGTGTGTACACACGCTCCTGCATGTGAGAGTGGGCAAAGCACTCAGGTCTAGAAACAAAACCTTTGAGGTTCAATTTTTTCCAACTCCACCACTTTTACTGAATTAACTCAGTTGTATCTCACTTCTGTTGATACACACTTTAAAAATTAATTTTTTGATTTTCACTAACTCATGGATTGTCAATATTTTGAGAATTCAATACGTCCCTGGAGAATTTGGGAGGGTGTCCCACTTTTATAACCTCAAAACTTACCTGGTGTTCTGTTGCATCCACGGTAAATGTTCAATAAGTACTGGATGAATGAATGCAAGAACAACAAGCATTAATGCCAGTAAGCCCCCAGGCAAGTTTTCCCCAGCCAACTAGCTGACAAGACCATTTTAGGGTGTGTACTTTAAAAACAGCCACCACCATCCAAACCACTGTCAGCTTACACACCTGATGGAGCTAAAACTGGAAATGTTCACACAATCGGTTTCCACATGGGGCTGAAAGACTCATCACGCATTCCAGCTCACAGCTGAATTGCTTACATTAAATACATTTGACTTAAATAACAGAAGGAAAAATACATTGAATCACTCCAAGGACATTCTTTGGCAGAGCCTCCCTTCATCCCTTTCTGCATCAGTGGAAAAGCACAAGCTTCGGCAACCTGAGCAAGTGTCATTATCCTCATGCACAAATAGAGCTTGTCATTTCCTTTCCTTCCCTGTGCAATGGCTAGGAAGAGTTCCCAAGAAAAAAGAATTCTGAGTACATTCAATCATTTATTCACTCATTCCTCATTCATTCTTTATGCCCTACAGTGGCTGGGGGGAGGGTGCATCCTCCTAAACCTCCAGGCCATTTGGGAGAGCTGGCACCAAGTATATGTTCTCCTGCCATCTTGTTCCTTCTGGCTGCTCCCTACTCCCTCCTGTCCAGCTGCCTGGGCACCTGGAGGATTCTGCCACAGCAACCATGGCTTTGTTCTCTCAGGTGGGGCAATGTCTCTCCTCTGCCCAGGTGACCAGGACCCTGGCAATGGCAGGAAAGCTCTCACTGACTTTTCAAGAACCTAGAAAACATCAGCATCACACCTGTCTACCTGTGTAACTTTATCTGGGCTTCCAGGCCCCAGGACCACATATTAAGGATGCTCATTTAGGATTTCATACCCTTACCTATGTCTCACATCCCCAGCCAGACAGGAAGCTTCCTGTGGGCAGGTGTGTCGCTGGTGCTAAGACCAGTACGTACAAAGGAATGCCCTTCAGGCAAGCATGTTAAAGGGACAAAAACATGCCCTTCAAATACAGTCAAGCTCTCATAGAGGTACAATATGGAGAAACTGGCCTCAACACATCAAAATACAACTGTTCCACAATCCAAGGGGCAACAAATGAATGAAGAGACAATATGATAAGAGGCTGCAGCCTACAAACTTATTGACGGTTTTAGCGCTTGAAGTAGGACTGGCACTTCTGCTCTTCCATCTGATGGTGTTCTTGAAGGACTTCCCCGGTACGTGCTGTTGGCTTGTGCCTATTTTATGCCCTCCCTGTGGGAGTGGGCTGGTTCTCAGAAAACATTACATAACCCCAATTCTTTCCCATATAAAAACTATTGCTTCCAATTATGACCTTAGTGTTAACTCACAGGTTATTGCAATTATATAAAAATTTTTATAAATATGTATAACAGACTTAATGTACTGCTATAAATATGCAGAAACGTGTTTGAATATAAATAACATGCATATGTTTGTCAGCTCATATTACATACATGTAAGCATTTACATTTCAGAATTTATTCCTGAAAGTTTAAGGGAAAAAACTATTTTCACAACATAAAATTCAAACTGAAAGAAAATGTCCTTTAAAAACTGTACAAAATAAGACAAAACACTAACAGTTCCCCCCTCCCCACAAGGAGAACATTTTCTAGGCCATTCTCCTTGCACCAAAGTTTAAGAAAAAAATACCAAAGGACTGAGATCTCCCCATAAAAAGGTAGTAGGTAAAAGAATAAAAATTTTGGGAACAGAGCTGGATGTAAATCCAGGTTCCCACATTTGAGACCTGAATGATGGGAGCAAGTTTATCAACCTCTCAGATTATTGGGTGTTCTGGAAAACAGGGTTAATAGGGCCTGGCTCTCAGGTTGCTATGAGAGTTCATAAATGAACATGTACACAGCGCCTATTGCCATTGCCTGGCACATAGCAAGGTGCTCAGGAAATTTTAGTTCCCTTCCCCTCAGAGACACTGTTTCTAACAGCTGTAGAAGACAGGGGAATCTTGGTTTTTGCCTCCTGCAGATTCTGTTCTAGAAATCACCAAAGATGACAGTCCTGAGGCTCAATGGGTTATAAGGTATGGTTCATCCCATGATTCAACCACAATCAAGGCCAAGGACTTTTCCCCCTTGAGGCCCAGCCATGCAGTGGGAAAGGTGGATAAGACGTAAAGAAAGGCAGGGTAGGGAGGCACCTATGGCTCAAAGGAGTAGGGTGCTGGCCCCATATACAGGAGGTAGTGGGTTCAAACTCAACTCTGGCCAAAAACTACAAAAAAAAAAAAAAAAAAGAAGGCAGGATACATATATCTTCATAGACTCTCAGTTTCTATATCATAGATGGGCATCTATAGCTCCACTTATGACTATAATTGTAGGCATCCAAAAGCATGAAGGTATGTATGTCTTACTGGACTCTACAGCCACATATATTCAACCTTTACACAATCTGTGACTCTTCCCTCTTCCTGTGCCTTCTCTGCCCCAATACTGTGGATAAGCAAGGTCTGCCTTTGTGAGCCTGTGTACATAACCTCAGTCGAATGTCTCTGTTCTTGTGTGAGAATGGCATCAGCCAAAGGGAAACATTCTCATTGGGTGACACTAGAAGAAGCTGTCCAAGAGCACTTGGAAGACTATACCTTTCCAAGCCATCCACTCTTCCTTTTTTGGACATAGCAAAAATCATTTCCTTGGTAGTAAATTTTTACCCAGTGAAATAACATGTTTTCCCAGCCATTTTTGTTCCTTCCTTGCTCAAGCTAATGGTGCTTGATAAGAAAGAAGAAAATAACAATGACACATTCCTACGCCTCCAAGTGAAGCCAGTTTCAGGCCTGCTGCTGGGCTGGGTCGGTGCCATTTTTCAGCAAGACAAGCCAGCCAAGGCTGGAAGCTACACAAGACCTACTTCCCAAACACCTGTTTAATTAAAGATCTCAGCATTTGAGAACTCGCTGTTGAATTCCTAGGACATCTGCACTCCATGTGTCTCAGGGTCCTGAGGAATCGTTAGGAGCCAGATCTTTCTGTGTTTACAGCAGTTTCCCCAATGCTTGATATTAAGTGTGGAATACAAAGCTTGCTCATTTTGCACCTCTGATTAGGCAACAAATATGTGGTCCATTTTCCAAACAACAAAATATCCTTCCCTCTTGGATGAAATCAGCTGGAATTCAGGCCCCAGCCTCTCATGGATTCTCTTTCTTTATCCATAAAATGAGAGCCCAAGGAAAGTGCTGAAAGGCCCCTTCCAGCTCTGACCTTCTGCAGAGACAAACTATGCAACTAATGGGGATCACATTGTTTGGTTCTTGGGTAATTATTTTCATCCACAGAGTGCTTGGTAAACATCAGCTGACTTTAACTGCTTTCAAACGGGGCAGTGAATTGGCCAAGACCATTCAACTTTTGCCAATGTGTGAATGGTCACTGTGTTGGGGGAGAAAGAAGGACACATCCTTCTTGAGCATCATGGATCAAGATGTCCTGAGAGTAAAGGGACAAGGCTGCTTATTGTCCATCTAGATATGTGTGTGTGTGTGTTTTAAGACTATGAGGCTTTGGCCATTATTGTGAATATAAAGCAATCAGATGTGGAGCTCAAACTAGATTTCCACTCACTAAAATTCCTGCCACTTGTTCATGAACAGAGAAGATTTTGAAATCTATACATGTCAGTGGTTTCTAAACCTAGCTACCCAAGAGAGTTGCTTGGCTAAATCAGAATTTCTGGGAGTGAGGCTTGGAAAGCTGTATCATTTCAAAGTTATTTAGATGAATTCAATGCAAAACCATATCTAGAATCTACCATGCCAGACCAATACTTCTCAAACTTTAATGTGCATATGAATCAGTGTGGCTATTGTAAAAATGCAGGTTCTAATTCAGTGAAGTCTGAATTCCTAACAAGCTTCCAAGTGATGCCAGCACTGCTGGCTCCAGGACCACATTTTGTGTAGCAAGTTGCTATACTCATTCTGAGTGGTATTTGGTTCTGTACAATGCAATGCTATGTTCAGAGTTTCAGAAGGTATTCAAGCGTCTAGAAGGGAATTTAAGTGTTTAAAAGTCAAGCAGCAATTCCTAACTGGATTCTTCCCTCTCTAAGATAAGTCTTCTGGTTATAAGAGCATTGTGATTTTTGGAATCTTATTATTAAAGATGCTTGCACGGTCTAGCCAAAACAGAATGCTTTTCTGGTGTACAGACAGAGCCATTATTCAACTCCACCCAGTGGTGGTTGGGTGCCTGGTGATGCAATGCTGTAAGCGAGGGCATCATGTGCTTTCAGAAGGTTCTCCCTCCCTTTAGTTCACTGGTGGTGTTTAAATTTCCTATGAGTAAACTCAATTCCCCCAATCTTAACTAAGTTCTTAGAAATATTCTCACAAAAGTCATGACAAAAAAGTATAAAAGATTCTAGAAAGGATAAAGGAGAATGTCTTTCCTCCAATATAGAGAATCCCCTTTTAACTGAGTACTTGTGATCATGGCCTATAACTATGAGTCTTGAATCCTGGAATCTCCTCTCACCTCCCCCATAGACTTCCCCACCTTCGTTCCCTCTGTGCCTGTTCCTCACCCACATCCTCAGCTATATCCTCTGTTATCCTCAGCACCATCACCCGGGATCTGTCTGTCCCCTCCCCCAAACTCCATACCACCAATAGCCCATTCTCAACACTTTGTCTCAACTAACGGTGCCACCATTCTCCAATGTCCCAGGTTACCAACCTCAATCATCCTTCATCTCTTCCTGCTCTCACACGATTGCCAAGACCAGACAATCTTGCTCCTAAAAATCTTGCAAATTCCCCTCTTTCCTTAAATGCCTCTTTCCCAAAGGTCCTTCTGTCTTTTCTCTAAATGATCGTAATAACTGCATAACTTGTCTGCCATCCTCTAATCCCTCCTTGCTGAAAGTACACTAAACACAACCTCCAGAAGCATCCAAAATGCAAAAATGGACACGTGGCTCTTCTGTTCCAAATTTTACATTCACTCCTTGAGACATTATGGCATACTTTGGCAGCATGGCACATCTTAAAAGCAGGAAATGGGCCATATTCACATCTGTATCCTAAGTACCTGATACAGTGTGTGGCATACTAGGCAGTATAAAAGTGAATTATACTGGAAATGAAAACGCTTTAAGACTTTTCGGAAAGCAAGAGGGGAAATTCAGTTAAGCCACAGGACACATAAGAGATCAGTCCAGCCATCTTTAGTGGCCTCTTTAGTGGCCCATGTCTCTTTTCCACAGGATGAAGACTATCTGGTGGACATTTGCTGACAATTCTATCTCCAAGGGAACCTTAGACTGAAGCGTATAGAGCCCACCAGCCTATTCCCACCCAGAGCTCAGGACAGATTTGGAAATGGATGTGTGTCTTTGTCCTTTGCCTGCTATAACAGAAACACCAAAGACTAGGGGGCTCAGACAACAGGTATTTATCTCTCACAGTCCTGAAGGCTGAAAGTCCGTGATAAGGGCAGGGTCAGGTTCTGGTGATGGCCCCTGCACAGTGGAGAACTCAGGGCTCTTCATCCCCTCATAAGGACACTAATGAGGCTTCTACCCTGTGACTTCATCCAAATATAATCACCTCCAAAGGCCCCACCTCATAATACTATCATATTGAGGACTAAGCCTTCCACATATGAATTTGGGGAGACAAAATCCATACACTTGGCCTAAGGGAATGAGTTGTTCTCTCTTTTCTCCCCAGACAGTTTGTCATCACGGATGAGAAAGAACTTTATTCTCAACTATCACAGGAGGGAGGAACATCAGGGAAGGGAAAAGATAAACCTTTTTCCTGGCCTGAAAATTGACAACAGGACCTCTTAGGATAGTAATGAGAAAGCCAATCTAATTTGGGGACTAGGGACAAAATCCTTAGCCCACTGTGGGCTGTGAGAATACCAAGGAGTGCAAGTTACTCAAGAGCTCTCTTGGCTCGGCGCCTGTGGCTCAACGGGCTAAGGCGCCAGCCATGTACACCGGAGCTGGCAGGTTCAAATCCAGCCTGGGCCTGCCATACAACAATGACGGCTACAACCAAAAATGGCCAGGTGTTGTGGTGGGCGCCTATAGTCCCAGCTACTTGGGAGGCAGAGGTAGGAGACTCGCTTGAGTCCAGGAATTGGAGGTTGCTGTGAGCTGTGATGCCACAGCACTCCATCCAGGGTGACAGCTTGAGGCTCTGTCTCAAAAAAAAAAAAAAAAAAAGAGCTCTATCAGCCCATTATCAGCCACAAGCATCCCTGCTGCGTCAGTCTTGGAGTGTGACAATGAGATCTGCATGTGCACTCTTCCCACACCGACGTTCAAAGACCTTGCTACTACGTCTGATTCCATCACTAACTCACCAGGGTGATCTTGTACATGTCTATATTATAGTCTCCTTGTCTCAAATGGAGCTACCATGACCTGCCCTCCTAGAGTCAGAAGACAAACAGGAAAGGGCATTGCAGAGGGCTATGGGATGCTACACACAGAAGAGCATGTGGCAGGTACTGCAAAGGAATGGAAACATACAACAGGGAATGTCCTAAATCTGGGAAGTGAGGGCTGATCTCAATAATGGACCATGACATAAGAAAAGGTTTCCTCACATGCACTCATTCCTGATATCCAAATCTAGGCTCCTAGTACAAGGGTGGAAAAGTGCCACGTGACTCTTTCAACATAACAAGTTATAAGAAATAGGCCAGTTATGTGAAATAAGCTATGTAAGAATATAGATTTTTATTTTTTTAATTAGTCTGTTATTTATTTTTACTTATTCAATAAAGCATTTATTATCTTCTGTATACCAGGCATTGAATAGCACAAAAACTTATGCAATTAGCATCAGCCTTGAACAATTGCTTTCTTTTCCTGGACCCTTACAGTAGTTTAAAATATATGAAAGAATACTGAAATTCATTGAATATTCTCTTTTTTTGAGACAGAGTCAGACTCTGTGCTGTGGTGTCATAGCTCATAACAACCTCAAACTCTTGGGCTCAAGTGATACCTTGACTCTCAAGTAGCTGGGACTACAGGTGCCCACCACAAGGCCTGGCTAGATTTTTTTTTCTGTTTTTAGTAGAGATGGGGTCTCACTCTTGCTCAGACTGGTCTCTAACTCCTGAGTTCAAGCAATCTACCTGTCTTGGCCTCTCAAAATGCTAGAATTAAAGTGAGCCACTGCACCTGGCTCATTAAATATTCTTGTTAAGTTAAAACATATAAATTTTTTCATTCAAAGACCAACCCATTCTACTGGTCTCTGATGCTCTCCCCATCTCATAGGGTTCCAAGCTACCTGCCCCTCATCTTTAAGACAAGCCCAGCATATCAGAGAGTACCTGCTGAGGCTGTGACTCAAGGGGAGGTGAACACTGGGCAGCTGACAGGAAGAGGTAAAAGCATGCAGGCCCCATAGGGGTAGGGAAAGGATCAAGAGAAAAAGTCCTGACAGATGCTATCTCCTGGTCAATGGGTGGCCAGTGTCCTGGAGGCCTGGAAGCGAGGGCCAAGCACAAATGGCACAGGGCTGAACCCAGTCCTGTCTTGCTTCCCACCACCCGGGATACCTGGTAAGAGTTGGATAATATTGCTTGAACCTAAAATAAATATTTGAACGAATTAAACACTTTTTAGGATTGCACATTTACCTGGCTAAAAAAATGGGGGCTGCCTTTTCCCACCCACACTTCTGTGGTTACCAGCTGATTCCCAGCTTTCTCCAGTGTGGAAGGCAGGAAGGCAAGGCAGTGCCACTTGAGCCAACCAACCAGCTGACCTTCCAGACCCTCCAGGCGTCCCTCACACCAGAGAGGGCACAGTGCTAGTGCCCCGCCATGCACAATCATCTCTTCAGTGTGATTCATGCCACATATATCCACCTCCATGGGCCAATACCTCAGAGGTTCTAGGGATTCAAAGGTAAATGACATGTGGGCCATGTCTGTTTACAGTCTAGTAAAGCACAGGCATGGTACCAAGTAATCCCAATTCGATCTGGTAAATGTACTAGAGAGAAAAATGCAGGCGTTCCTGGGAGAAACAGCTTCCTAAGACAGAAGACATCTGGGTAAACCTAGAAGGATCATGTGCTGGAGACCACTATCATTCTTCAGTATCCATTCTCATGACTAAAGACTACATTTTTTGGCTTCCCTTATGGTGCCATAGTGTGGCTATGTGACTAAACTCTGGCCAGTGGGATATAAGTAAAAGTAACGTGTACAATGCCTGCATCATGCCTTTAAATAGAACAGGTATATAAGTCCCCTTGTCCTGTCTCTCCTCCTGGCTGGGATGCCGGTATGATGGTGAGAGCTGCAACAGTCATCTTGGACTCAGCCTACCAGCCCTGTACCCTTGCCTCTGAACTGTAGTATGACAGAGAAGTAAAATTCTCTCTTATATAAACCAGTGTACTGATGGTCTCTTTGTTATAGTGGTTTAGAGTGTACCCTAATACAAATAAGTATTGGCTAATAAGGAGTTAGCCAAAAGAAAAGAGTAGGAAACAGCACGTTCAAGGGCATGGAGCCACTGAGAGATACAGCATAGGCAGAGAGTAGCCTGACTGGAGCAGTTACCACAGGCAGACCTGTGTGGTGAGCACAGTGAGAGCTGGGCGGGGCAGGGGATGAGAAGGGAACCCATCTGTAAAGGCATCACATGCTGAGTGAAAGAGGCAGGAGGAAGAGGAGGAGGACAATGGAGGCAGAAAGAAAAGGATTGAGGAAAATAAAATGAAGAAATGGATGGGGGGAAGAGGAAGGAGGGAAGAGGTAAAAATACAACCATTTTCTCCCTTATGTGGGAAGTGGTATGTTTTCCTCTGTAAGACCCTCCTCCCCCATGGAAGTCCAGTTCAGCAAAAATTGGCATAAAATATGCTTTGATGGGCTCTGTGACTTAGCTTCAATCAAAATAATTTGACTTTCATATTTTTTTTTAAAGTCACAATAAAGTAAGCCTTCCTCCCCCAAACTTTGTTCCCTGACACTAAAGGGTTGGGCCAAGAGTCTGCTCATAAGTGCCTGCTTGATTAAGTTCTTCATAAATTATTTTTAACAAGTGTCAGCAGCTGTAGTGGAAGAAATTCTAATAAAGAAACAGTTAAAAAGTGACTCGGCGCCTGTAGCTCAGTGGCTAAGGGCGCTAGCCATATATACTGGAGCTGGCGGGTTCGAATCCATTCCGGGCCTGCCAAACAACAATGACAACTGCAACAAAAAATAGCCGGGTGTTGTGGTGGATGCCTGTAGTCCCAGCCACTTGGGAAGCTGAGGCAAGAGAATTGCTTAAGCCCAAGACTTGGAGGTTGCTGTGAGCTGTGATGCTACAGCACTCTACAGAGGGAGACATAGTGAGACTCTGTCTTGAAAAAAAAAAAAAAGAAAAGAAAAGAAACAGTTAAAAACAACTGACCCAATGTACTTCCTCAGGGACATTTCTCTGCACCACTGCCACAGACTTCCTAGAAGTTGCTATCTACAGTTCTGCCTCCACACCTCTCATTCTCCACTCAGTCAGGCTTCCATCTTTTTCATTCCACTAAAGCAGGGGTCCTCAAACTACGGCCCCAGGCCATATGCTTCGGTGAATCGTATTTGTTCCCATTTTGTTTTTTACTTCAAACAAAGATATGTGCAATGTCCATAGGAATTTATTCATAGTTTTTTTTTTTTTTAAAAAACTACAGTCCAGCCCTCCAACGGTCTGAGGGACAGTGAATTGGCTCCCTGTTTAAAAAGTTTGAGGATGCCTGCACTAAAGCCTTGCTCATCAAGGCCACCAGTGACCTCCTCAGTGTCAAATGCAATGGTCCATTCTCCTTCTCAGTCTTCATCCTTCACATGAGCTCAGCAGCAGTGGGCACAGTCAATCGTTCCCATCATCTAAGACTGTCCTCAGTGGGCTTCCATGAGCCCACCCCCTCCTGGTTTGGGGGCTTCCTGTAGGTTATCCTGGTGGTCAGGATCAAGCCTTTCTATTTGAGCCCAGTCTACTTTGGCCTTCACAACCTTGCTGACTGAGAGCCTTGCATAGAGGAGACAAGTCAATAAACATTTGCTAGACTAAAAAGTGCAGCTGTTGGCAGAATTTTACAGTTGGAAACAATTGAGAGATCATCTAATCCAATGTTTTCACTTTGGCTGTGCATGTGAATCACCTACGAGACTCTAAAATATATTACAGAAGTCTACCCCAGGCCAGTTAAATCAGAACCCCTGGGAGAGGCTCAGACATAGATTAGAAGGTGCAGCCCAACTGAAAACTCCTGATCTAGCCTAGTGGTGCACGTAGAATTTCCTTGGTTGCTCACACTTGTAATCCTACGGAGGCGGAGGCAGGTGGATCACCTGAGCTCAGGAGTTCAAGACCAGCCTGAGCAAAGTGAGACCCATCTCTGCTAAAAATAGAAAAACTAGCTGGGCATTGCAATAGTATTCCTTAAGCCTAAGAGTTTGAGGTTGGTGTGAGCTAGGACACCATGGCACACTACCCAGGGTGATAGAGTAAGACTCAGTCTTAAACCAACAAACAAACAAAAAAACAACTCCTTGGAGAGCTTGGTCTATTTTTATCTTTCTTATTTATTTATTTAGTTAGTTAGTTATTTTTGAGACAGAGTCTTACTTAGTCACCCTTGGTAGAGTGCCCTGGCATCATAGCTCACACAAACCTCCAACTCTTGGGCTCAAGTGATCCTCTTGCCTCAGCCTCCCAAGTAGCTGGGACTACAGGTGCCCACTCAGATGCCTGTCTATTTTTAGAGATGGGTTCTTGGTCTAGCTCAGGCTGGTCTTGAACTCCTGAGCTCAGGAGATTCATCTGCCTTGGCCTCTCAGAGTGCTATGATTATGGGCATGATCCACCATGACTAGACTTTTTTTTTTTTTCAAAGAAAAAAAATAGAGCCCTTGATTCAGGAGCTCAAGGAAAGAGAGAGTTCCAGGAATCTGTGCTTTTAATGGGCATCCAGATGAGGCTGGTGCAAGTGTTTATAGTTTCATTAACACTAGTCTAGTCCAACCATAAGACTATCAGTGACTCAAGGGCAGGAACCATACTTTGTCTTTGTAGCCCCCTACTTCAAGCACAGTGTCTAGCATAGAATATTCATTTTAACACTAGTCACTCACCTCATAACCCTAGGAGACCAATGCTGTGGTTTGAATGTGTACCCCAAAAATTCATGTATTGAAATTTGGTTGCCATTGTAAGGTATTAAGAGAGTGGGAAAGCCAACTAAAATTCATATGTTAACTGCAGGTGGGGCCTTTGGGTGGTAGTTAGAATCAGACGAGGTCATTAGGATGGGGTCCACATGAAGGGACGTGGGTTTTATAAGAAAAGACAGACAGACCTGAGCTGCCACTGAATCCCTTGCTCTCTTGCCATGTGATGCCTCTGACACAGCAAGAAGCCCTCATCAGATGCCAGCACCACACTTTTGGACTTCCCAGCTTCCAGAACCATGAGCTAAATAAACCTCTATTCTCTATTCAGTTACAGCACACAAAATAGATTATGACAGCTGCTATCAAAATACAAAAAATAAATAAATAAATAAATAAAAACCTAGAAAATAACAAGTGATGGTGAGAATGTGGGAGAAAACATTCATGCATTGTTAGTGGAAATGGAACACTGTATAGTTGTTATGGAAAATGGTACCGTGGTTCTCCCTAAAATTAAATACAGAATTACCACATAATCTAGCAATACTACTTCTGGGTATATATACAAAATAATTGAAAGCAGGATCTTGAAGAGTTATTCATACACCCATGTTCAATAGCAGAATTATTCACAATAGCCAAGAGATAGAAATGACCCAAATGTCCATTAATTAATGAATGGACAAACAAAACGTGGTATATATACATACAAAGTAATATTACTCAGCCTTAAAAAGGAAAGAAATTCTGACATATGCTATAACACAAGTGAAACTTAAAGACATTATACCAAGTGAGATAAGACAGTCACAGAGGGACAAATACTGCATGACTACACTTATAGCAGGTATATAGATCAGTCAACAAAAAGTAGAATGCTAGTTTCCAGGGGTTGGGATGGGGAAGAGGAGAGTTGTTGTTTAATGGATATAGAGTTTAGTTTTGCAAGATAAAAAAGCACTGGAGATTGGCAAAACAACATGAATATATTTAACATTACCAAACTGTACACTTAAAAATTGCTAAGATAGGTGCCCCTAGAACTTGGCTCTTATATTATTATTATACTCACTTTAAGTTGTAATGCAATTCCTGTATCCTTGCTTGATCCAGCCACTAGCATAAAAGTGCAACATCTATTTTTTTAATGGTTATAAGGCAGTAAATTTTATCTTGTATGTATTTTACCACAATTAACAATAAAAAATAAAATCAATAAACTAGGAACTGAACAAACACCTAGATCTGGACTCCACACAAGTTTATTGTTTGCACCAATCCTATGCAAAACACTGCTAGATGCTTCCACATACACAGTCTTATTTAACCTTCAAATTAACTTCTTCAAGGAATGTGTCATTCTCTTTTTACAGGTGGGGAAACTGAGGGATCAGGAGTTTATATGGTGACCATGGACACCCAGGTCACAAGGAGTAAATCTGGAGTTTGAATCCAAACCTTTCAATTCCAAGGTAGTATCCTTCTTATTCTATTTTTGATGAAGAGGATAAAGGCAAATGCTCTCTCTATAAACATAATCTGTTTTCTTCCATTTGTTTCCTCAAAAAGGAGGCTTACTTGGAAACTTACATCTATTAAATTCAAATATGACCTTTCCCATTGAGTTACATCTGCCTTTACGAAGCATTTTGGACATCACCTACCAAAGTCTTTTGGTTGCCACCAATGGCAGTCAGGCTTGGCCTCATGCATGACCAGGGTCATGGTCACTGGGTAGGACCTGGATGTGGGGATTGGGGTGCTCATCAGTTTGCTCTAAGGACATCGGTATTTCATCTCATGTGGGATTTAGGTCAAAGAATAGAAACAAGCCACCCTTGGACTACTATCCTTCATGAAGACTTAAACATTAGGAGAAGGAAAGCATGATCAACCCTTTTCTCCATCCAGGTGTTTGTCTGCTATAGGAGGCTGGAAGGTAAGATTAGGAAGAACTCCTGAGGCTCGGCACCCATAGCACAGTGGTTACGGTGCCAGCCACATACACCGAGGGTGGCAGGTTCAAACCTGGCCCAGGCCAGCTAAACAACAATGACAATTGCAACATAAAAGCTGGGCCTTGGGGCGGGCACCTGTAATCCCAGCTACTGGGGAGACTGAGGCAAGAGAATTGCTTATGCCCAAGAGTTTGAGGTTGCTGTGAAGCCATGGCACTCTACCAACAGCAACATAGTGAGACTCTGTCTCAAAAAAAAAAAAAAAAGAAGAAGAAGAACTCCTGAGAGTAGGTAAGGGATTAAGTTGGTACATGACATGCCTTGGACTTCTGAAAGTCACAGTGGGGACAACAAGACACACAATGAGTTTTTCTCTCCCACAAAACAGGAGCTTCTCAGGGACTGAGACTGTTATCTTAATCCCTTCTGCATCCCTAGTATGGAGCCTGACACACAGTTAACAATCATAACACTTAAATGGGCATTTACCAAGTAGCTAATAATAATGATCACACTAACAAAGATTGGCTGCAATTAAAGGTTTACCTGTGCCAGACATTGTGCTGAGAAATTTATATGCATTGTTTCATTCAACCCACCCAACCATCCTACGAGGTTTGTACTACTGTCCCCACTTCATTGTTTTGTTTTGTTTTGTTTTTTGAGACAAGAGTCTCACTTTGCTGCCCTTCATAGAGTGCCATGGAGTCATAAATCACAGCAACCTCCAACTCCTGGGCTTAGGCGATTCCCTTGCCTCAGCCTCCTGAGTAGCTGGGACTACAGACACCCACCACAATGCCTGGCTATTTTTAGAGACTAGGTCCTGCTCTGGCTCAGACTGGTCTGAAAACGGCCAGATGATAAATTTTATACCATGTGTTTTTACTACAATAAAAGTTCATGTCTGTAAATCAGAGCCTATTTCTTCCTTGAATTCCACTCTAAATTTTATAAATTATCCCTAATTAAAGAGGCAATTAGCCTATCATCTAAAATAAAACTCCACAAAGAAAAGTACAGGGGCTATCCTGTACCCCAGAGAAGCTTAACTCTCTACCCAATGGCCCACATCTCTTCTGAATCTCCCTCCTCCATGAAGGAACTAGGAATCATGTATCCCTGAATAGGAATGGAGAATCTGGGAGAAAAGGGATAGAAGGAGAGAAAGATGAAGGTGGAGAAGGGATGGTGGCAGGGAAGGAGGGAAGCAGAAACAAAGAGATCTAGACTGTGAGGAGGGGTATCTCAAGGCTTGGGCAAACTCAGTTCAGAAGACAACACAGGTAGGAGAGAACACAGGCTCTGGAGACAGATATAGCTTGAATCCTATTGACCCCATTTTCTTTAGCTATGTGATTTTAAACAAGTTTTTAAAGTTGTGTTTATTTTGTTTAGCCCCTAAAAGTCTTGGTTTCCTCATTTGTAAAAGGAGTTAATGATGGTGCTTAATTCCAAGGATTTTGTGAGAATCACATGTCAAGGCCTTGACACGGTGCTAGGCACAGAGGCATACTTCAGTCAAGACTGACTGCATAGCTACATATCAAGAAGTAGGAGGAAGAAGAGGAAAAGAGGGCAGGGCTGGGGAGGGAGCCCACCTACTAAAAGAAGAGAAAAAGAAGGAACTGAAAGCCACAGCCTAGCCCAGAACATTCTACTAGCTTGACAGGGCTCCACAAGCAAGTCATTCACAGCTTATTTCCTCCTCAGAAAAAAAAAGGAGGTCTCTGAGGTCTCTTCTATCCAGAAAGGTTCATGAATCCCAATCTTCTGTGGTTCCACTGAGTTCCCCGCCCTCACCATTCACTGCCTAAACCTCTCCCCTATGCAGAGCTAAGGAAGCCCTCTGGAGGATATAAGAGGAAAAGACAGAAATAGGGCTGGGAGATGCCCACAATTCTCCTCAGCATACAAAATGAGGGCATGACCTTGGACCCAACCACTACCAAGTAGGGAGAAAGCGAGGAAAGAGAGTGACCTGCATAGTGCAGAAGCTCCTTACCTGATGCCACTTTAAAAAGGATTTGGGAGCACAATTAAATTATCTATTTTCTGCTCTGCCCCATGTCAAGTGTCTGTTTTCTAAATTTTGTTACAATGTATAAATATCATTATAATGTATGAACATTATTACAATATCTGAATATTGTTACAATACATACATGTTATTATAATGTATGAACACTGTAAATATTTCCTGAGACTTGCTCTGAAATAAGAATCTTCTAATATTTCCCTCTGGATTTCTTTTAAGACTTGTATAACAGGCATCTCGAAAAGATCTCAGGAGTTTAGAAGATCAAGAAAGGTAATGATTCCCTCTTTAATTCTCTCTTCTGTCTTTAGTGGGACAAAGTGGTTATTGATTCAAAATAAAGGAAATATGCTCATAAAACAAGGATTCATTACTAAATTTTACAAAGAAGTGGCTGACACATAGAGAATATTTTATAAATATTTTGTGAAATTCTATAATGAATATTTTGTAAATAAAGGTACATTTAGCTTCAATTTTCCATTTTCCCTATATATGACAACTATATGGGCAACTTTCGGGAAACCCTGTTTTACATCAGTTTTCCCATCGTTTAAATGAGAGGATCATGCCTGAGTATTGCGGAGAATTCAATGTGATAAGAGACTCTACTGGAGGAAGTACTGTCTAAAATATATTTATAGAAGCTATTACATTAGCAAAAAAATGCTTTCCTCTGAATCATAGAAGAAATAAATAGGAAAACCATTATCTAAATCCATTCTGCTTAAGACTGAATCTGATGGCCTCACACTACCAGTGTTGTAAGTATCCTCTCAGCTACCCCCTCAGTCTGCTTCCCAGGCCAAAGGAGGAAAGGAATGAGCATGACAGAATACAATGGAGGGATTATATTTCTGGTGCTAATTTGCAGAGCCATTTTTAAATATGAGGTAGCTAGTAGGATTGGATAATTTGTTCTGGCAGGAAGAGATAATTTCCCCAATGCCTGGTCAATAGACATTCGCCCATCTGTCATTCATTATAAGAGCAAATATTTACCAAGCAACTTCTCCATTCTTGGCGTCATGCTAGGTGCTGTGTATAACAAAGTGAATAAATCATGTTCCAAAGAAATTTCACAGAATCAGTCCTATGTTGATCATATTCCCTGATGACAATGAAATTAAGTTAGAAATCAATAACAAAAAGATAAATTAAATCCCCCCAACCGTGTAAAATTTAAGAACTCATCACTAGATAAATCATGAACCATAAGAAGCACAGTGAAAAATGAAAAATTCTCATAACTTAACAGCAATGAAAATACTATATATCCAAACTTGTATGATACACAAAGAAATGTATAGTCTTAAATGTAAATAGTAAGAAAGAAGAAAAAGCTTAAAAGTAATGAGCTGGCTTGGCACCTGTAGTGCAGTGGTTAAGGCACTGTCTACATACACCGAGGCTGGTGGGTTCAAACCCAGCCAGGGCCTGCTAAACAAGAATGACAACAACAACAATAACAAAAATAGCTGGGCATTGTGGTGGGCGCCTGTTGTCCCAGCTACTTGGGAGGCTGAGGCAAGAGAATCGCTTAAGAGATTAATCTCTTAATCTCTAAGAGTTAGAAATTGCTGTGAGCTGTAATGCCATAGCACTCTACTAAGGGCAACATAGTGAGATTCTGTCTCAAAAGAAAAAAAAAGTAATGAGCTAAGAAATTAGAAAAGGAACAAAGAAACCTAAAACTTAGAAAAAAGATAATAAAGACAAGATCAGAAATTAATAAAATAAAAAGAAAAAACAAAAGAAAGAAACAAAACCAAAAATGCATTCATTGAAAATAGGCAATAAAATTGGTATGACTTGGACAATATTTGGGTGGGTTTTTTTTTTTTTTAGTAGTTAGTATAACAGTTTTAAGAAAGAAAATGGCTACAGAAATAAATTCAGCAGTTAAAAAGGTAATACAAAAAGTGATATGAAAAACTCACACAAATAAATCTAAAAACTTTAAGTGGACAAGTTCTTGGAAAAATATAACTTTGCCAAAATGTGGTAGACGCTAAGAAGGGGTAGACAGTCCAAACAATCCCATATCAGTTAAAGAAATTATATCAGTAGCTAATGGTCTTCCTATCCACACACAAAAAATCAGACCTCAATGATCTCTTAGGCAAATTCTAATAAACACTCCATGAATAGATCATTTTAGCCTTCCAGAGAATAAAAAGGAAGAATATCTCACTCTATCAAGCTAATATGTGAATACCAAAGCTAGCAAGAGTAATTCAAGAAAGGAATATGGCAGACCATTTTAATTTATAGACATTAATAACAAAAATCCTAAACAAAATATTAGCAGTATATTTTAAATAAATTATACTGTATCACAACCAAGTTGGTAATCCTAGAAATGAATATAAGGGCGGTTTAATAAAAATAAAATTCTATCAATGTAATTCCCCACATTAGCATATTTTGAAGCATATCATTATCCCAACAGTATTTGATAGTATTCAACATTAGTGATTAAGAAAAGATTTGTATCTAAAAAAAAGTTAGCAAAACTCATTCTTAATGATGAAACATACAACACAATCCTTTTATCATCAGGAAAAAACAAAGATGCCCACTAGCTATATATATTCATTATTATTCTAAAGATCCCAGCCAGTGCAGTAAGACATGAAAAATAAATAAAAATTGTAAGAATTAGAAAAGAAGAAACAAAACATGTATTATTCATAGCAGGTAGTATGATTGTCAGAATAACCCAAAAGAGTCTATGGACAAAGTATTTAAAGTTAAAAGAGAATTCACAAGCTATCTGGATATACGATCAATATTTGAAAATGAATTGCATTTATATACCCTAGCAATAAAAGGAACACTAAAATTCTGAAAAGATACCATTAATACACCAATACAAAATATAAGTTCCTAGGAATTAACATACAAAAATATGTGCAAGACTTGTTTGAGGAAGATTATGGAAACTTTATTCAATAATATCAAAGAAGTCCTTTGAAAGGGAGGAGACTGAATGTTCATGGATATAAAGACTCAGTAAAATGACTCCAGTTCTCTTCAAATTCATCCAAAAATTCAATGTGATTACAACCAAAGGTTTTTAAGGTACATAGACAAAGAACTGCTATAACACTACTGTAGAAGGAATTAGAAGAACCTGACACATCAGATAAGACTTATCATAAAGTTGTAATTGACATGAAGTGCTATTGGTGTACAAATTGATAATGGAGGAGAAAGGAGAGAACAAAAAGATAAAAATACAGCTGTGGACACTTGATGGGTAAGACAGCGGCACTACAGATTAGTAGACAAAGGTGGGGAGAATTCAGTAAAAGGTGGTGGGATGGGGCAGCACCTGTGGCTCAATGGAGTAGGGTGCTGGCCCCATATGCCGGATGTGGTGGGTTCAAACCCAGCCCCGGCCAAAAACTGCAAAAAATAAATAAATAAATAAAAAGGTGGTGGGATGACAGGTCTGCAGGGAGAAAAATAGCACCAGATTTGTATAACACAGACACAAACAAATTTTAAATAGATTTAAGACTGTAAGGAAAGGAAAATCCTTAAAACTTTTTTAAACATTTATTTTTGATCTTAGTGTAGGGAACAATTTCTCAAACAAGTCAGCACAAAAACACTAACTACAAAACAAAAGATTAATAAATTCAACTTCATTAAAATTAGGAATGTCTATTACTAAAAAACACCATAAATCACTATGTACTGCATAAAAATATACAATGATGATAGGTCAGATGGGAAGGGGAGGGGAGGGGAGGTGAGGAAGAAGGAGAGAGGGGAGGGGAGTGGAGCATAAAGGTACTAGAAAGACAAGCCACACATTGAGAGATGGTATCTGCAACCCATAAAAGTGAGTACGGGATTTGTATCTAGATAGATATACAAAGAGCTCATACAAATTGTAAGTACAAAAAAGAAAGAAAACTTGGTAGAAAAAATGAAAAGACACATCAGACAATTTCACAAGAAAGAAAACACCAAATTGCCAATAACTTTACTAAAAGATGATTAATCTCATTAGTTACCTGGGAAATCCAATTAAGAATGTAAGAAAAAGATCATTTTATGACTACTAGTTTGACAAAAATTAAGAAGTCTGTCTACACCAAGTATTGGTGAGATTGTGAATCAAAAGAAATCCTTATGCAAGGTTGATTAGTGTCTAAATTGGTGTAACAGGTTTGGAAAATTGGAGAGCATTATTTTGTAAAGTTCAAATTTCCATACCTTATAGATCAGTTGTAAGGTACCCAGAAGAATAGTCATAGCATCATTCTTTGTAACAGAAAAAAACTAAAAACAAGCCAAATGTCTTTTGACGAAAAAAAGAAAATCAATAAATTGTGGTGTAGTCTAGTTTCACAGTGGAAAATTATGCAAAAACAAAAAATAAACTACAGCTACACACAATATAGAGGGAAATCACAAATTAATGTTGAATGGTTGAATGAAATAAGTCTCAGAAAACCTCAGAGGAAGTCAAAAGAGCAAGGATGGAGAAGTTCAGGGTAGCTGCATCAGCATAGGTTCTTAGGTTGGGTGGCAGGTGCTCACGGATGCTTAGGTAACAAGCTTCTGGTTTTCATAAAAGTTATGTGTAATTTTGTATATCTTGGACATCAAATATTGCATTAATTCTTTGCACAGTTCAGCTAACAGATTACTCAGACTGTCACGTAAACAATAGCTATAACACACTCTGACAAATATTATAATGGAGCAATTTTTTTAAATGCTCTAGAAACAATTCTGCAGATTGCTAGAAACTAAACGTTGTACTGTCTCATTGATAATCCTCTGAGATAGGCAGGGCAGGAACTGTCTCCATTTTATAGAAGAGAAAACTGAGATTTGGGGAGTTTAAGACTTGTCCAAGGTCATATACTTAGTGAGGGGCAGACCCGAAGGTCAGACCCAGATATCCTGCCCCTGTCCCTGAGGTCTTTCTATGGATGCTTCTCCCCTAACCACCTGCAAGGAAGATTCCAGTCTATTTCTGATACCTCAGCACTGAGCTCCTAGCACAATTCTGCGCCACTGTCAGAAAAGTATTATTTAATTGCTTAAGATTATTTTCTTAGTCATGGGGCAGTGGTGCACCCCTGGGCCATCATTCCAGCTCAAAAGCTCTTAGAAGCTATCCTGTACTTTATAAGTAAATGGCAGGACATTTGTTTCAAAGGCAAAAGTTACTGTAACAAAACTTGCCTTTAGGCAATATACTCACATGGCTACCTACAGCTATGAATCTTATGCTCATCTGACAATGTCAGATGCTTTGTATATGTTCTTTCTTTTCATCCTAGGCATTATTCTCATTTTACAGATGAGAAGGCCAAAGCCATTCCTAAGATTTACTATGACAAGGGGCCAGGAGATAAAAGACCAACAGTTCTGCACATGTGAGTGAAAGTAATTTTACAGGGCATGGCCAGGTATCACTACATAAGAATAAAACTAGATCAGGTACACAATGTGCCTTGATGTGGAATGATGATGATGATGGCTATACATGGTGCCATCACTCTCTTTTATATTTTTGGTGCCATGAGCCATCACTTTCTTTTATATTTTTTCTTTTTCTTAAGGGCAGGATGAAAAAGACAGTAGCACTGAGGAATTCTGACAAGGCAGTAGGCATCTCTTCAGATATTCCACAAAGGGGATTCATGGCACTTTTTAATGAAAGGGAGAGCTAGTTTGGGTACCTGCATCCCTGAGGACAGGTGAGAAGCTCAGAGGGCAGGTCACTCTGGTCACTGGTGATCACTCTGCAGTGTCAGGGAAGAGTGTATGCATGACTGAGCGCTTCCTTCCTTACCTGTCACTCTTGGCCTAGAACAAACTCTTGGTCCTTGTGTTTCCTCTGTTTCTAGGTGGAAGCTGGGATCTCAGGTTATAGCTTTTGCACACCCAGATTGAAAACCTTCTTTATCTGGTAACAGCACCCTAATTTTCCTTTAAGGAACCACCTTTCTGTACTTTCAGTCCATGTGTTCAAGGTAGCTTAAAACTCCCTGTTGGCTCCAGGAGTGAGTAAACTAAAGCCCCAAGTGTTACTAGTCATATTGATGAATTCAGAATTGAGGATGTGATCCAAGCTGGCTATCAGAGCCCAAATGTGTCCTTTTGCTAGAGGTCCAGGGATTTGCTAAACAGGTAAGACATAAGCCTTGTGCTGTCAGGATCCTCCACTTGAGCGAGAAAAAAAACCAGGGCTTTATGACACTACTTAAGCACTCGAATCCAGCCATGTCTGAGGCTAGCCCTACTCCTAAATTTAGCTTAAAAAACAAATTGTATGTGGGTAGCTTTTTTGTCTTTGTTATTTGTTTTTTGTTTTGCTTAAGTGACTTTGAGCTAAGTTTCTGTCACTTGCAACCAAAATATCTTGATGCGTTTAATTAAATTTCCCCACAGTTTTATGGGGCAACAGAGTCCTAATGTGGGCATCCACTTCATCAAAAGCCATAGCATCAAGAGTAACAAGTCAATCTATTTTATCTTAATAGGTAACTATTGAGAAACCTCCGCTGTATTCCCAGAAATTTCTGCAGAATACTTCAATCTAAATTATCTTTCCTAATCTTTTTCATGTTGAGGTACATTATAGAACATTACAAAAGTGTGTAAGGCACAACAGAGTGAGAAAAAGTATTTGGCCCAAGGACCCAGGCATCCCAAGCCCCTGCCAACCTACCTACAGCTACCTTCAGTTATACCAGGAGTTGAAGGAACCAATATCCAGGCACCCCTACTAACCATGTGCCAATCAGAAGGGTCAAGTCTAGAACAAAATAAAGGTGAGAGGTAAAGTAAGATATTTCAGGGAAATCCTCAAATGAATCTTCTTTTAACAAGACAGGTCACTGCCTTATCTGATGGTACATTTTTCATCCTCCATTCATCATTCTAGAACAAAGTGCTTTTAAGTTATTAGCAGTTTTTTCAAAATCAGCCTGCCAAAATCCAGCTGTTTTTGCACAGTCAGGCTTTCCGGGGTGTGTGGCTCTTGATTCGCGGGAAGGAGTCCTAGCTCGGCTGAAACTGCTTTTGCTCTCTACAGCAGATCCAGACTTCCAGCCAAGAAATAAGGAGGCAGAAGGTCACCGGACTGGGGGTGGACCCAAAGAATGCCATTATTTAAGATGTGATTGAAGACTTTTTTCAAGACTGGCCAAAGAAGTCATTCTCTCTGAACTCTGGAGGCTTAAGAATGCTGAGCACCCAAATTTGCAGATTCCTCCACTGACCTGCTGTGGTCAAACTAGGAAGGAAGGATGGAAAGGGCTTCTTTTCTTTATAAATCTAGTAACTCGACTTTGTCTATGAGTGCAAAGAGTCTAAGGAAAAGCACGCTGCTGCTGGTTTTGAACAGCTTCCTTTTCCTGTTTATCCTGCACTTACTACCCAAATTTCTCAGATGGCTCACCTCGCAACAAGCCAATAAACATTATTGACCCTGCTCTATATGCAAAACAAGCAAGGTAAGGGATAGGAGAGAGCTATAAAGACAATCAAGACATGAGGCTTTCATAAGTAGGGAGCACAGACACATGCCTAAGTCTAAGATTGACTTCAAAGTAGCTAGAGGAGGGGGCTTGAAATGTTCTCAACGCGAGAGCCATGTGCCACCTCCGCCTATCCAGGAGCATCTCTCCAGCACCACCAGCACCAGCCCGACCACCCGTTCCCATACACTTACGTCTTTCCCTTGGCACGCAGACTGGAGGACTGGAGTGGCAATTTACCTTTTCCTTTTTTAACTAAAATTATATTTCTTGTCTACTGTTGGGGGCAAAAAGAGAAATATTCCCAATACATAGAAATGACAAATAGTTGAGGTGATGGACACCCTAAATATCCTAACTTGATGAATCCACAGTCTACACATGTACCCAAATACCACACGTATCCCACAAATATGTACAAAAATTATGTATCAATATAAAGCCAAGATAAAGACAAAACAAGAACAGTAAAGGGTAATAAATGCTCCAATAGAGATGTAAAAAAAGTATTATGAGACTGAATGGTATGCTAACCAGTTTGATGAAAATATTTCAGATTGTATATGAAACCAGCACATTGTACCCCATGATTGCATTAATGTACACAGCTATGATTTAATAAAAATAAATAAAAATAAAAAGTATTATGAGAACTCAAAGTGGGGGGCATCCAATGGGCTTGGAATGAGGGTGATAAAGACCTAAAAAAGCTGCCTAGAAAATATCACAGACAGGCTGGGGCATTAAGAAGAAGAAGAAAGAATGGCATTCTCAATGGTCTCTAACCTCAGAAGGGTCCCTGCTGGAAGAAGGAGACTGTGTAGGGGCAATTTGTTTCCCACAAAACTCATACATTGAAGTCCTCAGCCCTAGAAGCTCAAAACACAATTGCATTTGAAGAGTCTTTAAAGAGGTAATTCAGTTAAAATGAGGCCATCAGAGTGGCCCCTGGTATGACTGGTGTTCATGTAAGAAGAAATTTGGACACTGACACTCACAGAAGGAAGACAAAGTAAAGACATAGGGAGCTAATGGCCAGCTACAAGTCAAGGGGAGAGGCTGAAAACAGATCCTTCCCTTGCAGCCCTCGAAAGGAGCCAACCCTGCCAACACTTGGTCTTGGACTTCCAGCCAACAGAACTGTGAGACAATACGAATCAGTACTACTGCCCAGTCTGCAGTACTTTGTCATGGACACCCTAGCAAACCAATACATTCTGAGGGCTCTTCCCTGGCCCTAAGCACCTCCCATCCTGGGAGCTGCCACTCAAGCTCCCAGAGAAAAACAAACCATTCAGCGCTCCTTCCTGCCCAGGCTCTTTCAGCATTCTTGCTGGTGAGACCCTATTAGCAAGCGTGTGGCTCCCTGGGCTTGATTTCAGAGCTACACATACTTTTGTCCATGGTCAGTAGGCTGCTCTGGAATGCAATCCTGGCAAGCCTTCCCTCCTCATCAGAGCCCTAAGCCAAATCGCACCATCTCCTGTTGCCCTAATGACTTTCTGTTTTATTATCCCATCTGTGGCTTGTCTTCCTACTAAAGGACTAGGAGCTCCTGCTCCATGTTTTACATCTTTGGAAGGAGATAATGCAAGCAGGCAAATTTACTCAACTTACAACTATTCATTGAGCTTGAATATGGAAAGAACAGAGCTCTACGATTTACAAAGTGGATTAAGGCTGGCATGCCCATGTATCTGGGTCGGAGAGAATTCTTGTGAAACCAGACTTGAGTTAAAGGAACTGAAACCATGAGCAACTTTTAAAATGTATCTCAGTTTTATGCTTAGAATATAAAAGTTAACATGGGAAAACAAAATCAGAGGCCCCAGAATTGTCAATATCTGTGTTGTCAATGGTTATCTCCAGTACCTTGCAATAAATAGTATCTATCTAAAGTAATCTTAAAGACCATCCTCAGTCCAATAGGAGACATGACCTGCCCAGGGTCATTCAGCTTCTGAATCCAACCTCTTTCTACAATACAACATTGTTTTTTGAAATTTAGAAACCAGAGACTTAAAAAAATAAAAATAGAATCCAGAGACTTTGGGCTTTATCCCAGCTCTGCAAATGGCTTGCTAGTTGATCTTGGGCAAATCACATCATATTATATCCATGGTTTCTTAGCTAAACTATACATTTTGCTTCTTTGTGAAGACTTCCTCAATTCCCTTGGGAATTGTTTCAAGGATGTGCAGTCCATAGCCACATGGTGATCTCTGCAAGAGTGGGCAACCCTCCTCTTCACCATGCTTCCCACCCACAGACTCCATTTCCTGTGGTTCCTCAAAGAAGCCCTACCCCACAACAGAAGCATAAAGCATGGGCCAAGCCAGCCCAAGCCTACCTTTGGCATTCCCCTGGACAGAACGACAGCTTTGGGGATCTATAATTATCTTAGATTTGATCTTCAACTCTTCTTTTTCAGGGAAGATAAACTGTCAGGTTTAAAACCCAACTTCAATCTGGCAAAATTTCAACTTTGTTCTTCTGGAACCAAAGAATAGGAGACTTCAAACACCAAGGGTTCCGAAAATACCACTTTGGGAATTATGAGGAGTATTCTATGAAGCCTATCAAAAAACTTTAATTCTCTTATTTGTATGTCTTGGGGCTTGGTTGGAATTCCAATAACCTTCCTGAAACCCAGAGAGTCCAATTCATCACCTGGGATTTTATGAAAATCATTCATGCAATCTATTCACAGAATTAATAATAATCCTTGAGAAAGGTCTCTAGTGTAAAAAAGTTAAAGAAAAAGGTACAAGACAAGAAAAGTCCAAGTAGCTCCCAAAGTTTCTGTAAATGCTTGACCTTCTTTCTTCTTAGATATAGGATGATTACAAAGGGGTCCCAATTGAGTTTTCAGTCAACAGTCAGCTAAGACACTTAGCACCACTCAAGCACCAATGAGAAGTTTTCAGTCAGTGATTCTTAAAACGTGGTCCCCAGGCCAGAAGCATCAGCATCATCTGAAAGCTCAGACCCTACCCAGACCTACTGAATCAGAAGCATGGCATGGGGGGGACTAGAAATCTGTGTTTTAAAGGCCTCCTACACTTAAATTTGAGACAGAAAATGACAAAAGCTGTGATGGAGAGTAACTGGTGTTATTTCAGATATCGTGTCAGGGCAGGGCTCTTTAAGAAAGTGCCATCTCCCACTTATTCTAGGGCATACATACACTATTTTACTTTTTTAAATCATAAAACAAGTGAACAGATTTGGTTAGTTTAGCAGAAAAAAAAAAAAGAAAGAAAGTGCCATCTGAACTGTGCTGAAGCATGAAAGACTTGAAGAGCCAGAAGAGAGTTCCAAACAGAAGACTCAGAGAGTGCAAAGACCACGAGGTGGGGAAGAGAAGGGAGCCATTGTAGCCTTATAGGATGGGCAAGGTCTACGAACTCTGAGATGATGGGATGGATGGTCATGGAGCCCTTCCAAATATTCTCTAAAATGAAGGAAACAATGTAATTAAAACCTGGCCTCCTCACTGGGCTGTTTTGAGAGTTCTATTAGTTAGTGGATGTGGAAGCATTTAGAAAAGCAAAAGGCAGTGTTCCACTGTGAATTATTACAATGAATAGAGTCCGTGAAGGATGTAACCTCAGTATCCAGCCTTCCACAGTGAGAAGCCAGCAGACCATAGGCCAGTGCCTCCTGGTCCCAGGCCACTACCTGCTCTCTGGAGCTATATAAAATGGAGATGAAACCATATCTCTGGTTTCTCAGCTAAACTGTAAATGTCCTAGCAAAAAAACTGCTTGGAGATCTGAGATGAGGGTTTCCTAGAAACATCCGACTGTAGTACTCTTATATCTCTCCCTTAATGGTCAATCTGAGAGGATTCTTGACTTCCTAAGGAGCTTGTGTCTTGCTCTCGATGCTTGCAAACTCTTTCCAAGTGTTATTTAAAAAAAAAAAATGCAGTGCCATAATTCTCAGAGTACCAGGTCATGTGCTATTGGCATGGTCAGCCAATTTCATGCATCCATTGATGCCCCTTTCTCAGGAGGACTTGGCAAAGGGTTCATCTCTGTTTCAAGTTCAAGGAGGGCTTTGACCATGACCCTGAGAATGTGGAGGTGATATAATTGAGAGGTGGCCCTAAGAGCTTAGACTACATGAAAATCACTGCCTCAGATGAAACATGAAACATACTAAAAGCTCCAAAAAGTCTCCAAAAGCTACTTGTCTCCAGAAGCTGCCCTTCACCTAGTTGTCATAGCATCTTCACATCCCAAGTGGTTAAGGCTCGAAGGAGCCTTCAGAGCTTATCATCAGCCCCTCTTGTATATATACAGATGGGAAGCTAGAGCCTCAGAGAGAGAAGAGACTGGAGCACCACCACCCAGTGAGCTTGCTGCAGCCCTAAGGTTAGACCAGGACTCCAGTCAGCTGAGTCCTCGTATCAGAAATCTTCCTTAAACATAATGGAAATGTACTACTCTCCCACACAAACACCAGTGTTCACAGGATGAAGCCCAAATCACCTGCACGGCATTCAAGGTGACCTCAGTCTAGTTCCAGCCAACCTTCTCAGCCTCCTCTTAGTCACAGCCTGTGTCCAGGCTGCAGGCATGCTGAGTGTCACAGGGCATCATGGTGGGCAGATGGCCCTCACCATTCTCAACATGCCAGGAACTTTCTTGCCTCTCTGGCTCTGCTGACACTGCTCCCCAACCCAGAATGACCTTCCCTATCTCTGATGTGAAAATCCTATTCAACTCCTCAAAGATTCAGATCTATTCCCAGGGCAGAGTTAGTGGCCCTGTGAGCAGTCCACAGCACTGGGCACGCACTGCTCCATGCTGGGCTCGTGGAGAGATTCTGATTAGTTCTGCACATTGCCTCTCCGTAACTCCCATCACACCCACTCAGCTGAGAGATTCAGAGGGCAGGGACAGTACCTTGCTCATCTTTAGATCCCCTCCCAGGACTTGGCTCATTCAGTATCTGTTTAATGAAATGGATACACAGCTGTGCAACACCTGTCCTCACAAAAAGTGTGTGCAACCTCTCAGCCAGAGCCAACAGAGTGCCTCATACTTATTTGTGTTGCTGTCTCATTTCATTGGGTTATAATTATTTATGTATTGGGTTCCATATTTCTACCAACCCACCCAACTTCTGCCAAGAAGACTGTGAACTGCCCATGGTAGCAACAATGCCTTAATTAAATTAATCTTTATGTGCACAGCCCCAGACCTCAACACACAAATGATAAATGAATGAATAAATTCCATCCATGATAACAAATGAACCTATCTGAACAAATGTACCTGAGATAGAATCAATTTTCTCTTTCTCATTTGAATCCTATATGTACAATTCACTCTCAGAGAAGGTAGCTTCTCTGCTAATTTAACAAATATTTCTCAGGTGCTAGAAATACAACCATATGAGAGAAAGTTCTGCTGGTGGAGAGATGTGAAATAATTAACCACCAATGTCTATTTATTATAGTTATGGCATATGCACCAGAGGACACAGGCAGGATGCAGTGGTCACTCCTGACTCTGCCCACAAAGTCCTGTCTCACCATGCTTCATCTCAGCCACAGTGATTCCAGCAGGCACAGCCATCCCTCACCAGCTCAGATGCGAAAACAGATGGCTTATCTTTCTCCCCAACAAGAATGAAGCAGAGTCTGGGTTTTTTGTGTCTTTGCACTGTTTCATATAATCTCCCTCAAATTCTTACCCCCCTCCCATGGGAACTGTTGAAGATGCCAATTTTATGCTGATTCTGGATGTGAAGTCTGTTCTGTCTGACCTCATTGACTCTTGGGGGACATGTTAAGACCTGTGAAATATGTAGAGCTCAGAAATCTACACTGGCTGGGTTTCCACAAATGTTTTAGTTTAAAAGAAAATCAGATAACACTGACAAGACCCCAAGGATTACGGTTTCCCCAGCCCCAACACACCAGCCGTCCCCAGAGTCTGCATGCTGGCTGCCTGGGGCAGGGCCCGGCACTGGCTGTCCCCATCTCCCCTCTGGCCCAGCTCCCACAAGCTGGAGGGGAACAGAAGGTCAGTCCTTGACATCCAGTCTGATGTCTGAGGCCCTCTGGAGGGAAGGAATCCTGTGAATGTCCTTTCCCTGCCAGCCCCCAAGGAGATGGCCCAGAGACCCCTCCTCATGCATGCTCCTCTGTTTCCAAGACAAATAGGAGCCTCGGGTAGTTGCTGGGCTCCAAGAGTTTGCCAATGACATGTCATGCAATTGAATGGCGCCCTCTGGAGTTGTGCAAGGAGGTGGTGGTGGATCTCTGGGAGCTACTCAAAGCCTGGGCTTCAAGAGCACAGCCTCCAACTGAGTTTCCCCTTAGGGGAAAGGATGGTGAAGTTAATCTGACCTGAAGTCAGATTCATCTTTCCCCATCAGCCCCTCAGCTATGCTGTTTATTCAATTCCATTAAACACTCACTGAATGCCAGCAACACCCAGCACCATGCCAGGTGTGGGACAGATACAGTGAATATGACCCCAGCCCATAGGATGCTCTAGGAACAAGGAGTCTCTCAGTCATCTTAGTTCCCTCCCTGCACTCAGCTCAGTGGGAAGGGTCGGTACAGGGTGCACTAAGATGAATGAAGAGAGGCCCAGTGAGGAAGGAGTGAAGGTGCCCCTGTCACTTGCCTGGGTTCAGCTGTACCCACACACTCCTTCCTCCCATTTATTCATTCAGTAAATCACTTATTTATTTACATTTTTATTTTTGAGACAAGGTCTTGTTCTGTCGCCCAGGCTAGAATGGCAGTGGCATCATCACAGCTCACAGCAACCTCAAACTTCTGGTCTCAAACCTCCTGCCTCATCCTCCCGAGGAGCTGGGACTACAGGCACCTGCCACAATGCCTGAGTAGTTTTTCTATTTTTAGTAGAAGGGATCTTGCTCTTGCTTAGGCTGGTCTTGAACTCCTGACTTCAAGCAATCCTCCTGCCTCGGCCTCCTAGAGTGCTGAGATTACAGGAGTGAACCACTGCACCTGGTCCTTGACATTCCCTTACTGAGAGGTCACTCTGCCAGAGGCTATAGACAAATAATGAAAGCTGATGCACTGCATTTAAGGAATTCCCCTTACCAGACACCCCACCCACTTCCCCAAACCCCTGACACTCATGCCCTTCATTCTGAAATAAGAGAGCCTGCCCGCGTTGCCCTTAGGCTACTGGGGAGCTGTGGCTTTTCTGCCTCTATACTTAGCCACAGACAAGGCTGCCAGGGGCAGGTTGTCTGGCTCAGGGGTCTCTCTAATGAGGGGTGGGCTCACTCCACCAGCATTTCCCCATCACCACCTGCGGGCAGGGTGCCATGTGGTCTGTGTAGTCCATGTGCCCAGAGAGGCTGGCCACCGTGGGAGAGGAGCACAAAGGTACTCATGTTGCTCTCTGGCACTCCCAGAGGCAAGGAGGACTCCACAAAAAGGCTCAAAAGCTGCTTCTGTGGCCTGAGAGGGGTCAGAGTGGAGACAGCAGTATACGATCACAGGAAGAAGTGTCAGTATACGATCACAGATCCTCTCCCCTCGGGTCACCCTCCCCAAATACCCCCAGCTGGGAAACGCGGCCAACAAGTACCCGCCACATCTCTGGGCAGGGACAGGTGAGACATGAGGCCAAGAGAGTTGCCACTCCTAGAAGATAAAGAGCTGTGGGGGGAGGGGCAAACCTGACTATCAGACAAGCAGCACATCCTTCACTAAGACTCAAAACAGTCCCTCGAGGTAAGCGTTTTCATCCCACCTTGTAGATGGGACACACCCAAAGGGTTTAAAGCCCTGAGCTATCAACAGTACCAGGACTGATTGAAAACCCAGACTGTGTAAAGCCCATGTTCCTTCCTCGGCATCATACGATCACCCACTATACCCTGCCATAACAAACTGCTCACTCCAGGGCCATTGAGAAATAAAGATCTCCTTTTATTTTTTCTCTAACAGCTGATATTATAACTGGGACCTACCAATTTTTTACATGAGGCTGTTGTTGACTTCATCAAATATGATTCCTAATTTATTGTTTTGGTCCGTTTTATTGTGCTCGGGCACACACTCTACATAAAACAAACGCTTTGCATTCTTTCATATGGGATTTTTATATTTCATTTAATCCATTCCTGATCACACAAACAGCCCTCAAATCACTGTTTCTTGCACTACAACTAGCATGGGGACAGGGGCAGCAGATAGCCTTTGGGCACCATCCCTAAAAGCAGAGAAGAACCATCTACACAGTCTGCTAATTTCATACAGAACAGTTGTAAGTGATTCTGTTCTAGAGTTCACAAGAGATGGATCAATGTACTTACATCAAAAGATGTTTGAAAAGAAATCTATGACTAGATTTGACAACAGAAGAGACAATACAATCTCATCTCTCCATTTCAACACATTTAGATTTCCTGCACCTTGTTAAGAAATATAGCATGCCCCTTGCACTGATTTAAAAACATAAGGCTAACCAGTCAGCTCAGATCTGGCCCTGTTGTTTGAGGTGATTTGCAACCTTGCAGGTAACCGTGACCTCCCATCCTCCAGCCAGCACTCGCTTCAGACCTGGTCATGCACCTACCTTTGCCAGAACTATCAGAGGCAGAGCTGAATGGTCCTGCTATTAAGAAGTCCGCACTTCATCCATCCTCTGCAACACCACTTAACTTTTCACACACAACTGGCTAATTCCCCAGAGTGGAATATAATTAAAAGAAACATGACCAGACCAAGGAACATCAGATGAGAGCCAAGAAAAACTTGTAGGTCATTGAAAACACTTCCATGCTAGGCACTGGGGAAGTAACCTACTACACAAAGGCACCAAGGGCTGAGCATGTCTCACCGGTGGGGCCCCTTTGAGCATGTAAGGCCAGTTAGTGCACCGAACCTCACCACGGGCCAATGCCAATTACCAAAGCGGGCTGCAGCTGGGAGTGGGAGGAACCTCCTGGCAAACAGAAAACTGGTTGCTCCCAGCAGGTGTCCCTGAGCCTGTGGGCTAGTTCAATCGCACCCCAGTGGAGAGGAGCCATGGTACCTGAGCAACACAGCTGAGAAAGCATTAATAAAAAATCCAGGCTGAGCACAAAACTTATGTTCCCTAAATATTGGGAAGATTTAGAATAGGAAAGCATTCATGAGTATGAGGGAGCCTGAGAAATCATCTGATTCAAAAAATTTAAACCTGTTGTGTGTGTGCCTCCAATCTATTTTGCAGCCCAGGGACCCCCCTACTCGGAATAATGCTTTTAACTGCATAGAATCAAACTCTGAGGATTAAAAAGATACTGTTATCAAAATTTCTGTTGAATGTGTGATACAGTAATATACATATACATCTTTATCAGTGCATTAAAGAACAGGGTTAGGCAGCAGATAAACTACCTTTTACAATTTTGAAGTGATAAGTATGAATGAGATTTCAAAATAACATTTTCAAATACAGTACAACCTCTGTAAGCTGACCACCTAACAGACTGCAACAAATAGGTCAACATCTGGAGGCGGTCCACATAAAGAACTAGGCCTACTGTACTGATACACAGATGTGGTGTTGAAAATTAGGTAAACTAAGGAGGTGGTCAATTCAGGGAAGTGGTCAACTATGGAGGTCTGCTGTATTTCAAACACTTCAAAACATTTCAAAATAATTTCCACAGCTATCATGTGATATGTAAACATCGGATTCTCTTCTGGACACTGTGACAGGTACTTCTAACTGCCCAGTGGATTGCTGCCTACATAACGGTCAATAATGCTAAATTTCAATTAGAAGTTAATGGGAAAGAAAAGCATAAAAATAGATACCCTGATTTCTATCCACAGACCTCAGATTAAGATCCCTAATGTGATATAATCCCTTCTTTTGTACAGAGAAAACTTGTGCCAGAGAAGCCAAGTGACTTTCTAAATGTCACTAGTAAGTAACAAACCTGGAATGAAAATCTAGTTTGACTGACATTTCATCTTGTCCCCTTACCACCACAGTGTGATACTTCAATTTAAGTTCTAAAACAATTTCTTTTCAGTTTTTGATTTGTTTCTTAAATAAAAGTAATATGTTCTTCTAAAAATAAAGTTTCCAGGTCCGAGTGGTAGCTCATACCAATAATGCCAGCACTTGGGAGGCCAAGGCGGGTGGACTACCTAACCTCACAGGTTCAAGACCAGCCTGAGCAAGAGCATGACCCCATCCCTAAAAAATAGCCGGAAGTGGTGGCAGGTGCCTATAGTCCTACCTACTTGGGAGACTGAGGCAAAAGGATCACTTGAACCCAAGAGTTTGAGGTTGTTGTGAGCTAAGATACCATGGCAATCTACCAATGGTGACCAAGTGAGACTCTTATCTCAAAAAAGTAAATAAAATTAAAATGAAATTTCCACCTTTCTTTAAACGTAGTGCTATCAAAAAAGTAGATAGATGGATGAGAGCCTTGCTAATCAAAGTGCAGTCTCTGGCCTAAAAGCATCACATCACCTGGAAGTTTGTGGGAAAATGCAGAACCTCGGGCCCACCCTAGACCTCCTGAGTCAGAATCCGCCTTTCCCAAGTGATTCTTGCACCACACATTAACTTTTGAGAAGAGCTATTCTTGATAACTTCCTCAAGTCTCTTATCTGCTGAGGTCCCCTTATAAGCACAAGTTCATCCCAACTCCTACTGCTGAAAAGTGGCAGGAACTCAACCCTCAACCCTCTACCAGGTACACACTATTAAATCTAATTACCAGGTAAAAGAATAAACAATAACCATAAGAAGACTAGGGTTTTGGAATAGGAGAAGTCATAATGGAATGATGAGATTTAAAATAATAAAAACAATGACTGTAATAACTACCTGATTAAGCCCTTACCATGAACCAGCCTCCATGTCAGACCATTTACTCGCATTATCTCACTAAATTCTCCAAATACCCTATGAAGTCAATGCTATTATCCCTGTTTACAGACAGAAAAACTGAGGTTCTGAGAGGTTAAGACACTTGCCCACTATCCCAGGCAATGATAGGGAAATATGTGAAGAAAGATGGGAAATCTTGGTTGGAAGCCATTCATGAACAATCTTGCTGGGGCTGGTTCATGAGGACATCTGAGCAAACCCCACTGTGGAGCCCCTGCCTCAGTCCTGGGTCCCACTGGCTCTCCAGGCCTACATGGCCCCAGTGCTCTTGGCAAGCTAAAGAACCATGTGGCCTCAGCATCACAAATTTTCCTTCCGGTCTCGACCTGAGGACTGAGTTTTAAGTTACAGCCCAAGCCAGAGACCTGTACAAAAAATAAGAAAAGTCTGTGGGCATAGAGGCAACCCCCTTCTCCCTCATCCGTGCCAACCAAAGCCTGCCACACTGAGGGCTGAGGTTTCCACATGCTCTTGGCCTTGTCTTATCCACTCACCACATTGGACTGACTTCCCAATGTTCTATTTCACAATTTAAATAAACCCAGGCTTTGCTGGCATCTCCAAGCAGATTCTTAGTGAAGCCTCATCAAGACTTAGCTGGGCAAAGACCCAAGAGGACTGAAAGTTAGGTGTGTACTGAGCTCAATATTAGGTCATTTAAAAAGTGTTAAAGAATTAGGCCTTCAATGCATCTTCAGACTTCAAATCTTTCCATGGGTCATCATCCCAAGACCTTAGCAGCCTCCTCAACAAATCCTTCTCAATTAACATTTACTATGTGATAATTCTGTGCAGATACCAAACAAGGTGCTTGTATATGTTATCTGTGAGACAAGCATTGTTATACCCATATTACAGATGAAGAACCCAAGCCCCAGGTCTCACAGGTAAAGGTGGCCAAACCAAGGTGAGAATAAAGGCCCCTCCACTCTCTGCCTGCTTGAGCACGCCGATTAAACATAAATATCCCAGGCCAGAAGAAAGAATAAAGACATTGCTTATAATTTCACAAATGGTCAGAAGAATCCTGGCAGTCTCCAGAGTACATGGCTTTAGCAAAAGGCTGCTTTCTCAGCCCTAAAACATTTCATGAACTCTAATTATTCATGGGGCCCCCTAAATTTGTTCTGGATGGGTCTCCAGCAGCTCTTCCTTGCCATTTAATCTCAGGGGAGGGAGTCTGCCTGGTCCTCCCTCCTCTGAGAATCTGGTCACTAGATCTCCCAAGGGTCCAGGATCTGGGTGACACATTCCAACCACTCATGAGTCCCATCAACCCTGGCAGAGGCTGCCCTATAGCTGGATGCCTTCATGCCAAGATGCCAGTTTTCTGAATGACACAAAATTTGCTTGGCTTATACACTTTAATTCTTGGGTCACTGTTTATCCTGTCTGAAAAAAGGTCCCAACCATTCCAGCTTTATATCTAGGAGCTTATGGACTTGAGCCTAAGGCCAAACTTTGTTTCAGAAGGAGCAAGGTCTTGTCACCTCCAAAGCAGAACCCAAAATAGAGAAGTCAAGAAAGACACTCAGAGGTACTGGGGACCCATATGCTGAGCTAGCTCCTCCTCAGCTTGGGCAAAAAAGGAGGAGGCGCTTCCTTAGAAGTAGGTCCAAAGCCCAGAAAAAGTAAACCATAGTGAACAGGAGGGTACCCATTTCTTCCTCAAGGAAGACTTTCTTAAACTTTAGGAGAAGAAACCAGGGTATGGAGAGAGCAAAAGATCAAGGATGTTTACCTACAAAGTGGTTTGCCCTCAAAATTAAACCTCAAATGAATCAAGTGTCTAGATCTACCTATATAAAATTATAGAGGAGGAAGGAATAAGTTAGAGACTACCACAAGAGTGCAACCAGCCAAATCCCAAATGTAGGAAATTCTGCAGGATAAAAACTCAGCCTCTCTAACATGTAAGTAGCAAGGGAAACAATAAAGATCAATGGGCATTTAAGAGACTTGTCAACCAGTGCAATTTGTAGGCTTTGTTTGATTGAATCAATATGAACAAACCAATAGAAAAAAGGCTATTGAGATGGTTCCACACGCTTTGGGGCTCAACTTGTCATCGTCTATGTGGACATTCCAAGTTTAGGTTTTGCTAACTATTCTGCCTCCATCGCAAATTTAGGGGGTCTGAGAGTAACTAACCTTTGTGAAATGCTTTGTGGCTGAAAAAGCAGCCTTTTGCTGGAGCCGTGTTATGCCATGAGCTGCAGCAATTCTTCTTACCATTTATGTGATTACAAGGCATTCATAAGAAAACCAGGAAAATTTGAATATTACCTGGATATTAAATGATAAAAAGGGAATATGGTTGGCTTATGGAAGTTTGATAATGGTAATGTGGTTTGGTGGGGACGGGGGTGTGTTTTAAATTTTTTGTAAAGAATCTTTATCTCTTAAAGATAACTGAAGTATTTAGGATGAAATTTTATGATGTCTGAGGTTTGCTTTAAATCAGTGCACTGAATGGAGGGTAAAAGGAAATTTTTGTGTCGGTATCAGTAACTACTAAAGCTGGATAGTAAGGAGCTAAGCATGCATCACGGTCTTTCTATTCTTGTCTGGGTTCAAAATTTTACACAGCAGAAACTGTCCTTAAAGAGAGAGAGAAAGAGAGAAAGGACCTTGTTGTGGGGTTTTTTTTTTTGTTTTTTTCTTTTTTTTTGAATCAGAGTCTCACTGTATCATGCTTAATAGAGTGCCATAGCATCACAGTACACAGCAACGTCCACCTCCAATTCTCTTGCCTTAACCTCCCAAGCAGCTGGGACTACAGGTGCCCGCCACAACCCCCATTTTTTGTTGTTGCAGTTGGTTCATTGGTGTTTAGCTGGCCCAGGCCAGGCTCAAACCTGCCAGTCTCAGTGTATGTGGCTGGCACCGTAACCACTGTGCTACAGGCGCTGAGCCAGGACCTTGTTTTTAATCCAGCTTCTATACTGAATCTTAGCGAGAACGTGAACAAACTTTTACTTTACTGAGCCTCAGTCTCCTTACCCAGAGCTTGAACAGTTCAAATCCTGGTTTGGCATCTCACTGGCTGTGTGAGCATGGACAGGTTTCTTAGCTTCTCTGTGCTTCAGCTTCTTTGTGGGTAAAACTGTTCTACTTCACCAGGTTGTTATGAGGATTAAAGGGCATTAATTCATATAGTGATTCTGGCACACAGGCACCATCCAAGTGCTTGATATTATCACTGCTGCTGCTGTTACTGTTGCTTATTATTATTTTTATTTTGATGAGGAGGGGGATGAGACTCCTTTGGAGATGTTGCCACCTCTCTAGAACAATAAAGTTTCAGAGATATTTCCTGATTCTCCCCAATGTTACACAGCACTCATGCGATGCTTCCTCATAGGATCAAAGCCGTGCTCCAGAAAACACCCACATTCTCCTTCTCTGGGCAGTGACAGCTCCAGACTCATCTCCTTGTCTTTCTCAGCAATTCCCCCCTCTGGTTTCCTCCTCTTCTGTCACCATGCCTTGCTTCCCTTTTTTGCCTGTTCCCAGGCCCCCCACCCACCCTCCCAGTTCCTGGAAGGAACAGTGGGTAGAAAGGGCCTTCCTTCCCCGTCCCTGCTCTCCCCACCTCCCATGCCTCCTCCTACAATGCCCAGAGAGACCTCCTCGAGGGTCTATTTGAAAGCCCTCTGTAAATCAGGAAACCATGGGGTGGAGTGAAGGGAAGTTAGAAAGAACGTGGGACTTATGAATGCATAATGCTGTACTTTTTGGAAATGGATGGGCCTGGTGCCAGTCCTCACTAGGGTTCCTGGATTGTATTTTTCTTACAAAAGGGCCATTATGAAGCCTCCGCATCTCCCGTGTGACAGGTTCAGGGCCATAAAAGGCATGACGTCAGAGGGACCAGGGGTGAGTAGGTTTCCCAGCCATGTCCTCATTGTCAGGGACCCCAGAAAGAGGTCTGAGGGAGGGAAAGCACTGCAGCAGTCCCCAGCTGTTCTGCAAAGGGACCCGCAGAGTGGCCTAAGACGTCAGCTAGAGACGCCTACACCACAGCTCATCATGGACCCCTCCTCAAAACCCGGAGTGCCTTGGAAGTGTCATTACCCCCTCTCCTCACCCCAAGGTGTGCATATGTACAGCTGGTCACTCTGCTTAGCCACCTGCCACACGACACCCTGGAAGAGCAGCCCCACCTGCTCCCACTGCACTTCTCTATTTCTGCATTTTCTTTAAGGACCATTCTTCGCTACCAGTTGAGAGAGGTCATGTCATATAGTTAGGAAATCACAGATGGGAGAAGTCAGAGGAGCGGGACTCACAGTCTACCTCTGGGATCTCCTGTGGTTGGGGCTAACATTACCCTTTCTAGGCTCGGCGCCTGTGGCTCAACGGGCTAAGGCACCAGCCACGTACACCTGAGCTGGCAGGTTCGAATCCAGCCCGGGCCCGCCAAACAACAATGACGGCTGCAACCAAAAAATGGCCAGGCGTTGTGGCAGGTACCTGTGGTCCCAGCTACTTGGGAGGCGGAGGCAGGAGACTCACTTGAGCCCAGCAAATGGAAGTTGCTGTGAGCTGTGATGCCACAGCACTCTATCCGGGGTGACAGCTTGAGACTCTGTCTCAAAAAAAAAAAAAACATTACCCTTTCTATAAAATGAAAAGGCTGAAGTTGAAGGTTGGTAAAAAGTCCCTTCCAATTGCAATGGTCTATTGTTCTGTTGCTTGTTATAAGGAAGTATGTCATCATCTTCCCTACCAAAGCCTGTACATGGCTTGACTGCACCACCCTCCTTCCCTTTTACCGCATCTATATTTAAGGAAAACATCAACCAGCTCCCCACCTCCCCCACCTCTCTCTCTCTCTCTCCCTCTCATTAACACACACACATACTGACCCCCAACCCCACCCTGACCCCACCCTTTGAGCCCAGTAAGAAGGTCAAAGCTCAGGATCAGGTGTACCCAATTTTCCCTTGTAGCTGTCAAGCATACTTGTTTGCATGTTTGCTACACATGTTCTAATGGAAATGCACACTCCTTCCCACAAGCATATAGAAGATGTTATAATCAACACAGACTCTCTTAGAGTTGGTTACAGCTTAACACTCCAGAGCCCTGAAATGGAATCAACAAATATCTCACTATGTATACCAATGGTCTCCCAAACTTACAGGATATAGGAAGGAAAGATGAGAACTTCAATTCATTTTTACTTTTATCACTTCATTTAAAGTTTTCTATTTCTGGCTCGGCGCCTGTGGCTCAGCGGGCTAAGGCGCCAGCCACGTACACCTGAGTGGGCGGGTTCAAATCCAGCCCGGCCCGCCAAACAAACTATGATTGCAACCAAAAAATGGCCGGGCATTGTGGCGGGTGCCTATAGTCGCAGCTACTTGGGAGGTGGAGGCAAGAGACTCGCTTGAGCCCAGGAATTGGAGGTTGCTGTGAGCTGTGATGCCACAGCACTCTATCCAGGGTGACAGCTTGAAACTCTGTCTCAAAAAAAAAAAAAAAATCAATAAAAAATAAAAAAATAAAAATAAAAATAAAAATAAAATTTTCTATTTCTTATGTGAGCTTTATACTCCTCAAACCATTAGTATGACAGGGGATGTATGTAATTTGTAAATATCTGTGTAATGGAGGTCCAGGCTCAGAAAATTTTTGCAGACAGGGTGCACAATTAGAAAAGTTTAGAACCAAGCTGAAGACAGTTACAAGATCTGACCACAGCCAAAGAGACCAGGGAGGATCACAGGTAACTCTTATCCAAGGCCACACTGGCCAACAAAACCAACAACTCTCTGGGATACTGGCCAAGCCTCCCTTGCCAATTCCTTTGCAGCTCAGGATATAGTATATCTCCTTCCCAAAGTTCTACTTTTGCTATGCACTCACATCTGAGGAGCCCCTTTTGGCCAAAAGAACATTAGTTCCCACCCAAGTACCTATTTTCTTTCCAGAACAGTCAACCTTGACCCTCATGGGTGAGGAGTGTTGAATGAAGAGCTCTGGTCCTTTCCAGATCTTCTCTCTGGGTTTCACTTACTACTAAGTTTGACTAGGTGTGTTCATTATTTAATTAAAAAAATATGAGCTTGTTTTAAAATCTATAGATGAGAGAGAGAAAATAAAAAAAAAATTGACTTTCTAGAGAACTGTGAATGAAATAGCAAACTAACCTCCCTTGGTTGGCATGGATCCAGACACAAGTTGCTGGAAGAGAAGAGTATGTAGAAAGTAAGACATTGTTTTGCTAGGGCAGTGAATGGTAACAAACAACCCATTTGGGGTGGACATACTGGATTCAGACAGTGTCTTCACCAAGTACGAGGAGAGGCGGAGAAAGGCCAAGCCACTCACCCACACATTGGTTGCTTTCATCCATCTGGTATCCAAAGCGGCATATGAGAGGCCTTGAGATCGTGGGGTAGTTTGGAGCTGGCAGTGGTGGGGCAGCTGCTGGGTATGGACCTGAGTAGGGGGTCGAATAAGGGTTCGAGTAGGGCCCTCGATACACCGGGTTTGTTCGGGGGATGCATAAATACCCGCCATTTTGGTTAACACACATCATGTCTCCTCGACAGGCCTCAGGGATGGTCCGGCACTCATCAATATCTGCAAGGCCCAAGAAAGGATGAGCATTAATGACCCCCAAGCATGTTGTGCATGGTGCATATTTAAGCAGAGCTTTCTACTAGGAGTGGCACAAAGGACCCCGCTCTCAAACACCTAGAGAGTTCCCAGCTCACTGCAGGCTCATCATGTTGCCTGAACCAAATCAAAGTGACCAGCATCATCCAAGCACCAGCCTTTCAAATACCACCACCATGATATTGACCATATCCACAAAAACCTTGCTGTGGTTTGAATGTCCCCTCCTAAACTTATATTGAAACTTAATCCCCAATGTAGCAATATTGAGAGGCAGAACCTTTAAAAAGTGATTAGGTCTTGAGGGCTACGCCCTTATTAATGGATTAATGGATGAATGAGTTATCCTGGGCATAGGACTGGTGGCTTTACAAGAACAGAAAGAGAGACCTGAACTAGGATGCTCAGGCCCCTTTCCACGTGATGTCCTGGGCCACTTTGGGACTCTGCAGAGGCCCCATTAGCAAGTAACCCCTTACGCCAGCTGTAGCACTTTAATCTGGGTCTTCACAGCCGCCCCATAATTGTAGCAAATAAATTTCTTTTCTTTATAAATTACCCAGTTTCAGGTATTGTGTTCTAAGCAACAGAAAATAGAAGCCCATATTATCAGTTGCTTAATACTTTCAAACGAGCCCACATTTGAAACCCAAGTAAATGTATTTTTTTAATCTTACATGACTACAGCAAATGAAAAACACTCTCAATTATCATAAAAACAATAAAAATAAATACATAACTACTAAAATAAAGTGTTTTCCTGTGGATGTACCATCTAAAAACATGTCGTGTTCTCTGTGTGCACATATTACACTCTGGACTAGGATAGGCCTAAGAATTGCTCCCACTTCTACTCTAAACAACAGCTGGGCAAGGTAGAAAGAGTCCCTTGCTTCAAGTAAGACAAGGCTTGGCTGAGAGTTAGTTAAGAAAGCAGAGACTTGTTTTAATGTCAGCTCATGCTGTGCCAGGCAACAGGGCCCATTTCCAGCCTGGCTGGTGCTATGCCTGCTAAGCCTGGGGCGGGGAGGTGCTCTCTTATTAGGGTGGGGCTAGGAGAAGCCTGAACTCTGGCACCAGCAAGCAGCAGACCTGACTCCAGATACTGGGCCCTTTCACCTGCCTTGGAGTCTGCTCTATGTGGGACTTGATGCTGAGAAAGAGATGCCTGCCTCCTGATAGTACACCCCCATCTCCTCTGAGAAACTTGGGAAAGGGGTTGAGGTTCAGGATGCAACAGCCTATTCTCTAGCTTGAAGCCTGAAATTGTCGTTCAGACTGGTGGGCCAGAGAAAAACACTACTTCCTCTGTCATTCCCTTGTCACGGCTTCAGATCAAAAACCCTTACTTTAAATCAAGTGGACTTAAATTTCCAGATTTCCCAGGGCAGGACTTTATTCTTTGCCACTTGTCATTTTTCAGACCATCTATCTCCCTCTGGTGCACAGCTGATGTGAGCTCAGGAAAGATTAATGTTTGGCCTAAAGCAAATATAATTTAAAAGCTAAATACTTCCCCAAGAAGTAAGTGATGCAGTCTTATTCTTTTCACACACCCTATGCTCCAACCACAATAAACTATTCTATACCCTGAACATTTTTCCACCCTGTTCTTTGCTTATGCTGTTCTTTCTACACGGAATGACACTTCTCAGGATCCTATTCATCCTTCAAAATCCAATTCAAATGTGACCTCCATCAGTACTTTCTTTTTTAAGCCTGGACATAAAGCATCACTCTCCCCTCTTCTTTTGCAGGGTCCACAGTTAGGCAATTACTTTATTCTATCACCTATTTCTAAATTCACAATGTCTAAGCCAATCTTTCCCACTGCATTGTGTGCTGAGAGAATGCCCCCTCATGCCCCACAGAATGTCCTCTTCCTAATCCTCGGAAGGTGAAGACAGATATGGTAGGTTACACAGCAAAGAGGAATTAAAGCAGGGGAATTCTGGATTGTCTGGGTAGACCCAAGGTATTTACATGAGTCCTTAAAATTAGAAGAAGGGGGTGAAGGATTGGTCAGAGAGATGGTACAATAGAAAAAGAAGATATTCCAAGCGTAAGAGCACTTGCCTTGCTGTGCTACTTTGAGGATGGAGGAAGGACCATCAACAGGAAATAAGAGCTATGACCAGAAGTTGAGAATGGTGCTCCACTGGAAGCTAGCAGGGACTGGGAACCTCAGTCCTACAAGCACAAGAATTGGAACTCTGCCAACAACCCACATAACCAAGGAAATGCAGTCTCCCCTGGAAACTTCAGAAAGGAACACAGCCCTGATGACACCTTGATTTTATTCTGATAGAGACTCACGTTGGACTTCCGATCTAGAGAACTGGGTGATAATTTGAGTTGTTTAAACCACTAAGTTTGGAGTAATTTGTTACAAGAGCCCTAGGAAACTCACACAGACAGAAAGCTTCTTGAGAACAGAGGCCAATTCTTAGACTTCTCACAGTGCCAGGAGAAATGAAGTGATGGACAGAAGGGCATGACTGACTTCAATCATTTCTTGACCCTGTGTCCTCCCATGCACAAAGCTAGTAAAAATTTGATGATACTGAGCAATAGTTGAGAAAAAAACAACCCTACAACTGGCTGAACACACCCACCCCAGTGAAGGATGTTCAGTGGCTCATACCTAAACACTGTCCTGACTGGCGGTCCAGGTCAAAGCCATTAGTGCACTGTGCCTGCAGGAAAGGAGAGAGAAGAAACAGGCACGGTCATTTCACTTCTTTTTTACTATAAAGTCATACAGCTGCATCACAGAAAGTTGGGAAAATGCAATAAAGTGAAAAGGCATCCATGATACCAATACCTGTATTATCACCCCTATTCATTTTTTTCACTTTTATTTAATTATTTTACACTTAGCATTACTTGTTAAATTCCCTGCACCATTTCTTCATATCCCCCATTTTAAGCAGATGGTTATCAGACTTAATGCTCTAATTATGAAAAGTGATCATAATCACATGTGAAGTGCCCAGTGCAGCCTGCTCCATCTCCTTTCTGCAAGTGAACATGGCTGCTTTTAAGGACAATGACACTTCCTTTAGGTGCTGTGTAGCCTCAACTTTAGAGCATCCAAAGTGAGTTCTTTGTCCCCTGAAATCTTCTATCTAAAAATCTTCTACCTGAAGCTAAATAGCAGCTGCAGTTAGTTTTCTAAGAAAAACAGAATTGGGAGAAATTCCTGCATGACAACCTCAGCAAGACAATTACACAAAGATGCTTCCATAAAGAGAGAGCTTGACAGTTCCAGAGGTTTGTCTGTTTTACATACAACCTGGACTACAACTTTACACATTTTAAAAAGATGTCTTGGGGGCTGATGATTAGGAAAGCTCTGGAGCCTGACATCTTACAGGAATAAGCCCCACAGGTGTGTTTCTGGCTGTGGGAGCTCCTGCCCTGGCTTTCCCCACAGCTTCAGAGGTTGCGCTTCCCTGAGCTGCAGGTTGATTTGTGGAGAAGATGGATTTGGCCTGCACTCCCAGGAGAGGGTTCAGGTGTCCCAGGGCTTTGGGGCAAAGGAAACGGAGCAGACAAGCCAGGAGGCTTGCCAGAAAGTTCCGTACATCAGGAGACTTGGGTTCCAGCCTAGGCTCTCCAGCTAAATGTTGGCATGGGTTCAACTCTGCTGGGCTGCCTGGCTTCAAATTCTCACACTAGCTCCTGCTGCAGCATAACTTTTCCATGCCTCAGTTTCCCCATCTGTAAAACAGCATTGATAGTACCTACTTAGTTCTAAGTGGTTGTAAGGACTGCATACTAACATAGGTTACTATGTGCCTGGAGTGCACAGTAGACAGGTCCTGTAACCACTGCCCTCTCTGCACCTCCACGAGTCTGGGTTAAAAGACTCCAAGGTCACTCCAAGGTCTAAAATTCTTTACTACTCTTCCCAAGATCCCTCATCCCCAGTGGCCTGAATATGTTTCAAAATTCCTAATATGAAGGGAGAAAATTCTGGCCTGCAGCCCCCAGCCCGCTCAAAGGTGGGGCTTTGCTCATTTCTTTCCTGAGCCACATGCAGACATCTCAGGGGAACTATTGCCCAGAGACACTAGAGCACATTTTACTTTTTAACGCTGTAGATAAATCAAGGCCCTCTCTGGGACATAAATAAGGCAGTATGCTCTGATTAAAATTAGAGTCTTGGATGGGAGAGTCAAGACACTGAGATTGAGTGCCAGCTCTGTCACTGATAAATTACATCTCCTGGTCCAAGTATCAACTTCTCCAAGCGTAATGTCTGTACAATCAAGGGCTCAAATTAGGTAAACTATAAAGCCCCCCATCTCCATAAGCCTAGATTTGATTTTTTTTTTTTTTTTTCTGAAACAGAGTCTCACTTTATCGCCCTTGGTGGAGTGCTATGGTGTCATACCTCACAGCAACCTCAAACTCTTGGGCTCAAGTGATCCTCTTGCCTCAGCCTCCTGAGTAACTAGAACTATAGATGCCTGCCACAACACCCAACTAGTTTTCTATTTTTAGTCCCTGTCCCTCTCTGGCTCAGACTGGTCTTTAACTCCTAAGCTTAAGCAATCCACCCACCTTGGCCTCCCAGAGTACTAAGATTATAGGGATGAGCCACTAAGCCCAGCCTAACCAGCCTAGATTCTAAAACACATGACTGGACTCCCTCATCCTAGATTTTAATATACTTCTAGAGAATCAAAAAATTTAAAAACTTACCTGTGCATTCCCAGGACTTGGAAGACAGAGAGCCAGAATGGTAATGGTGAGTATCCTGTGGAGGTGAGAAGTCGAATATAAATGCCCAAGATATATTTAGGTCTGGGGTACACACGGCTGCCCGGCTGCCCATGCATTTATAACCGTGACTCCACCAAGTGCTTGTATGGGGCAGGGTGTACTCCAGAGAGGCCTAGGGGATTCCAGATACCCCAACCACCCCAAACACAACCATGATTCTTCTACTCATTCCATTCATTGAGATAATGTGTTAGATCACACTTTTCCTTAAAGAGTTTTGCTGGTTTAAAAAAAAAAAAAAAAAAGACCTAAAACCTGCCACTATGGTTAATTAACCAATTACTTGGTCTTTCCCCCTTATGCCAGATTTGCTGGAGTTTTGAACATCTTTATTCTGAAATGATTACAGAGTGAATAAGCCACTGTGTCCTCAAATGATGAAAGAAAAAGAAAGTGGAACATGAGGCACTTTGAGTAGCAAGGAAGAAAGGTATAGCAGGAAGTCACTTAACCAGAGTAGGGAGCCCTCGTTCCACATGCGTGAAAACTTCCCATCAGCGGATGGGCTAGGGAACTGCTGCCAGCAGGCCCTGATGGAGGAGAGGACCCAGGGAACATGCACAGTCTAGAGAAAAGAATACACTGGAGGACCCTTAATAGGAGGCCCCGAGAAACCAGGGGCCAGGTCGGCTCTGTCACTCACAAACCACTAACCCCCTCTGAGCCCGTGATTCTGCTCTTCATTACTCACAGCTTTTATCCAATCAAATTATGTTCACCAGTATACTTTAAAAATACAAACTTGGCCAGGCCCAGACTAGCCAAGCACTCTAGGAGGCCAAGGTAGGAGGATCACTTGAGTTCAGGAGTTTGAGACCAGCCTGGGCAACTTAGTGAGAAAAATATAAAAATTCAAAAAGAAAAGAAAAATTAGCCAGATGTGGTGGCTCATGCTTGTACTCCCAGCTACACGAGAGGCTGAGGCAGGAGGATCACTTGACCCCAGCAGTTGGAGGCTGCAGTGTGTTATAATGATGCCACTGCACTCTAGCCTGGGTAAAAGGGCAAGACCCTACCTTGAATTTTTAAAAAATACACACTCTATACTACTTCACACCCATCAAGATGGCCACTAAAAAAATAATAATAATAAAAAACAGAAATAATGAGTGTTAGGGAGAATGTGGAGAAATTGGGAACTCTGTGCACTATTGATAGGAATATAAAAATGGTATAGCCTCTATAGAAAATAGGATGACAGATTCCCCAAACATTAAACATAGAATTAACACATGATCCAACAATTGTACTTTTAGAGGTATGCCCCCAAAGAATCGAAAGTAGGGACTTGAACAGATATTTATCCACCCACATTTAGAGTAGCATTATTTATTAGGTGATTTGGCTAATCACCTAATAGCATTATTTACAATCCAAATGTCCATCAGTGGATGAGTGGATAAACAAAATGTGGTACAAACATAGAAGGGAATAATATTCAACCTTCAAAAGGAAGGAAATCCTGACGCATGCTACATTATGGAAAAACCTTGAGGACATTATGTGCTAAGTGAAATAAGCCATTCAAAAAAAAAAAAAAAGACAAACACTGTATGTGTCCACTTACATGAGGTCCTAGAGTAGTCAAAATTATAGAGACAGAAAGTAGAATGGTGGTTGCCGGGTGTAGGAGGAGGGTGAAATAGGGAAATGTTTAATGAATGCAGAGATTCAGCTGTGCAAGATGAAAAGCAATCTAGACATTGGTGACACAGTAATGTGAATGTACTTAGCACCACTGAACTGGAAACTTAAAAAGGTTAAGGTGGAAAAAATGCAAAATCTATGCAAATGTAGAGCTCTATTAGTCAGTTCAGCAGTGATTTAATCAAGCAACTACTGCTTGCGGGGATGGATATCAGGCAGAGAGCTGCAAAACTGTGAAACAATCACAACCCCCAAGAGCTGGCTGGGGAGCTGACCTCAGTAAGGGCACTGAGAAATACCCATGGAGGTCTATAACAGGAAGACGGGGAGTAGGGATACACAGAGAATACTTCCTGGTAGAAGTGGAGGAGGAGGTGATCTTGAAGGTTTCTTTAATAGGGGAGTGGACTTGGGGATCTGGCTGGATTCAGTGGGTTGTTGCTGCCAACAGGCACTGCCACATTATAATCCCTCCCCTTATAAAAAGTATTTGACAGATTACAAAGCTCACTCACATCCACAACACATGGCTCATCTGATTCAGCAACCCTGAGTACCAGAGGGCCAGAGTTAAGGTGACTTTCAGAGGGGTCACACCGCCTTAACGTGGCTCAAGGAGATGCCAGCCCATTTCCTTCATCTAGTCCCCAATCCAAAGAATAAAGACCCTGACAATCCACAAGTTTTCATTTCATCTAAGCGCCTGTGTGAGCCAGATTCTAGAACACTAGAGACAGCTCTGACCTTATAAAGTGCAGAGCCAAATCCCAGGGCTTTTTGATATTTGCAACAGCCAGATTTATATCTGGAAGGAATGAAAGAACAATAACAAATTTATTTTCCAGTCTGTATATTATGAATTTCAATGTTTTCCTGTTTCTTCACATGAAGTTCCCTTTCGGTTGGTTATAAAATCCTGTCTCGTTTATGTTGGAGACAGAACAGGCTGACTGCAATGCAGAGGACTTCAAGAGCTAGTGAAAGGGCGTGCTAACCCCATTTCTCGCCCTACTCCTCACTCTCTCATTCCCTCTGGCTAGCGGCAGCCCCAGGACACGTCTTGTCTCAAGCCCAGCCTTCTGGAAGAGCCACAGTTGGGTCACAGGATGCCAAACAGGCTCTAGGCTAATAGAGCAGGTTTTCCTAAAATGAAATAACATCCAAGCACTGATGCTCTCACAGCATCCAACATACACACCGTGTCATGAACAACCCTAGAAAATTCCAAAATGAACCAACTACAGGAATATTAGGGGAGAAGGGTTGGAGCTCCTGGGAACTTTCTAAAGCAGGTAGGTTCCCTCATTTTATGCACCAGCCTAAAATACAAGGAAAGCTGGAGAGACCAACCAAACATCAGGACTGTCTGTCAGAGAAGTGCTGGCCCCAATCCTGAATGACATTACTACAGCTTAGTTTTCAGCAGGCACACGTGGGCGCGCAAACACACACACACACAGAGTTAATTTGTTTAAAGCAGCAATGTTTTCAAGAGTTGGATGAATAAACACCGTGCAGACGCCATCTAGGTAAAGTTCCTCAAGGTTTCAGGATTACGCCACTGGAACTGCAATTTCCTTAAAGAACAGCAAAACATTTGCTTACATGTATCTCTGTCTGCAGTCCCCTCTTCTCATTGGCTTGAAACTTCTGGGTCCCATGCCCTTTGTGAATCCCACACAGACATAGAGCAAATCCAGCCCTGAAATGTTCAGCAAGCCGGGTTGCTCGTCCAACCGTCGACGCAGCAGAATAATTGCTAAGAATTGCTAGTGAACTAGTAATTAGTCTCCCAAATTTAAAAACATATTTTTAAAAAATGTTTTTAACGCATACGAAGTTACTGCGCTTTCCCCCCAAATTAAAAGAAGACAGGAATGAGGCGCTGAAATTTTTGCAGCCCTCTCTCAGATGCTGACTTCTGAAACTGTTAAAAAATACCCACTCCCAAAAGAAGGCTTCGAGATGGAAATTGCAGAGGCGCGGCTTTTTATAATTAACAATATCATTGCATCACTAGCTAATGCTTTTTCCAATATCCTGACACAGCCTGAATCCCAGCCATAGCCATTTTCCACCCATCATATTTTGACTAAGGTTTCCAGACCCAGGAGAAGGAAAGTCCGGCGCTAAGAACCTACCTTTTTAATCCTGGCATGTCCAAGACGCGCAGGAGCAGAAGCGAAGGGGAAAAGAACGAGCTGGCGGGCAGGACCCGGGAGGAGTACCCCGCGCTCCGGCCTCCTGTGGCCCTCGGGGCTCGCTGCTATTTTATCCCAAAGGGGGCAGAGAGTCGCGGGGAGGACACGGGGAACGCGCCTGGGTCCTCCGAGCCACTGGAGAGCCACGGAGCGAGCACCTGGTTCTGCTTAGCCCTCTTCAGTAATTCAGCATTAAACCAATTGGAGGAGGAATGTTAAAAATGAACACTTCATTTTCTAAGTATGTTAAACAATGCAAATGGGGCCTCAGTCTGGACACAGCTGGTTCAGATTACAGCGCTCACCAACTGGCTAGACTCCTCACAACAATCTTGGGGCGTCTGCCAGGGCCGAGAGCTCGGCGCTGGGGGGAGCGCCCTGCTGGCCCCGCTCGGCGGCGAGCGCGGCGGCCGGAGGCGGGGTGCGGGCGGGGGCGCGGGGGGCGCGGGGGGCGCGGGGGCGCGGGGGCCGGACCGCCGTCGGGGCGGGCGGGGCCGGCCGCGTGGCCGCGGGGGAGGGGTGCTCACGCCGCCGGGAAGTTGTCGCCTTCGGGAGGAGGGTGACTTGAACTCAAGACAAACGCAGCTGCGGGGACTTAGGGCAAGCGCTGGGACACTTTCGACCTTCCCGAAGCAAAGGGGTTGGGAGAAGAGGAGGAGGATGGAATCCCGCGGACGCGAATTTGAGACCTCAGTTTGTGCAGTGCAAACCCTGGTGAGATCACTCTCCTCTCCCCGCCCGCATCCCTGGCTCTTCCTGGCATTTTCTTAATTTAATTAGAAAGTGTCTCTTGGCTCTAAATGGACTTTAATAAGTGAAAAGGTGGTTTGAAGAGACAAAGAGACGGTTTGGGAAAGCAAAATTGTGGAAAAAAGGCTCAAACATGATGCTAAGCCCTTTACATGCATCGTATTGGATATTCCGAACTATTTGCATTGGCTGCGGTCCACGCCTCTCCTTTCCCACCTGTTTTTCGCTAGGGCCCCAAACGCAGCCCGGTATCCCAGCGGAAAATCCCTGACCCAGGTCCTCCCTCCTCACCACCGCTCTATGCGGTAGGAATGATCAACATTTTATTGGAGGTGGAGATAAGAGAGGTTAGGTAACTTCCCCATGGTCACACAACTATTCATTGATATACGCTGAGCCTTAAAGTCTACAATTTTAGACCTTCCCAAAAGGCACTGGGGGAGGGAGGGAGTGGCATCCCACTTTGAAAATACATTACACTAAACAAGAACAGCAGAATGTCAATAGTTGTCGAAGCCAAGTGCCCATTATGCTATTTTATTTACTCTAAATGTGTTTGAAATTTCCCATAAAACCTGTTTTAAGGGTGGCACCTGTGGCTCAAAGGAGTAGGGTGCCGGCTCCATGTACCGGAGGCGGTGGGTTCAGACCCAGCCCCGGCCAAAAACTGCAAAAAAAAAAAAAAACTGTTTTAAGAACTATTGTATTTACAGAATTGTTCATCCTCTTACGGTTTGTAATAGCAAAAGAGTATAAATACACTCTAGGTCCATCAATATGATACCAATAGGGTTAAAAAAAAGTAAGAGACTTCCAAAATTGGACTATTGAGCAAGCAATAAAAAAAAAAAAAATCTAGACACATCAGAGTCCATACTGGACAATTCCATTTATATAAAATTCAAAGTCAGGTAGTGCCTGGGAGGGGACCCAGGGTCCTTCTGGGTGCTAATAATATTCTAATTACTGATTTGGGTGCTGATTTGGGACATAGGAGTATGTAGAACTTAGCATTTGTGAAGTCTTATGTGTTTTAATAATAGAAAAAAAAAAAGGCCAGAAATAAATGACTCAAGCCTGTAGCAATTTCTTATGTGCCGATGTTGAAGGCCTTCTAACATATATTTTGCAGGTCAAAAAAGTAGAATATCAGTGACTTCACACAAAGCCATTAGTAAGTGTAAGATGTAAGTTGTAGCACTGTGTGTAAAGCCCTCACTTATGAAAAAATACACAATTTCTTGCTCGCACATGTACAGAAAAGACATCTCTTGAAGGATGCATGACACATGTTAGTATTGTTTATCTTAGTTCAGGCTGCTGTAACAGAATGCCATAGACTGGGTGGCTTAAACAATAAACATTTAATATGAACAGTCCTGCAGGCTGGAAGTCCAAGATCTGGGTGCCAGTTTGGCTGGCTTCTTCTGGGGCTGGTCCTCCCCAGGTTCAGATGGCCTTCTTCTTGTTGTGTTCCCACATCATGGAAGGAGAGAAACTGAGGTCTCTGATTTTCATTCCAGAGGGCTCCGCCCTCATGACCTAATCACCTTCCAAAGGCCTCACCTTCTAAAACCATCACATTGGGGGTTAGGGTTTCAACATATGTGTTTTGAGGGGACACAAACCCTCAGTGTGTAACAGTCTCCTAGGAGGGGAATTGGGTAGATGCTGGAAAACAGGTATGAGGAAAATCTGATCCTCATTGCTCGCTTTATGGTATAATTTGAATTTTGTACCACGTATTTGTATTACCTATTCAAAATATGAGGTTAATTTAGTTAAAAAAAAAATACATTGGCGCCCGTAGCTCAGTGGTTAGGGCACTGGCCACATACACTGGGGCTGGCGGGTTCAACCCTGGCCAGGGCCTGCCAAACAATAATGAGAACTACAACAAAAAAAAATAACTGGGCGTTGTGGCAGGCACCTGTAGTCCCAGCTACATGGAAGGCTGAGGCAAGATAATTGCTTAAGCCCAAGAGTTTGAGGTTGCTCTGAGCTATGATGTCACAGCACTCTACCGTGGGTAACATAGTGAGACTCTGTCTCAAAAAAAAAGCTAGTTGCTGGAGTAGAAAGAGTTAAATAGCTTAGTCCCCTCACCTCCCTGCTACTATCAATCCTCCTAAAGGACAGAGAAAGAAAGCTCAATATGCCTGTTTTCTTAAGAGCAAATCGAGAGCTTGGGAAACAAAACTGTCCAAGGACCCATCCTGGACCAGAGATTGTTTCCATCATGAAATTGTAGGGTTAGAACAAGGGAGAAAATGAAGGTTGCCAGAAAAGATTTGGGCCTGAGTCTTGGTTTTGCCACTTACTAGTTAGATGACTTGGGGCAAGTCACTTAACCTCTCACTGTCTTAGTTTACTCATCTGCAAAATAGAGATGGTAACACCTACCTGTCAGGGTTGTGGGAATGAAATAAGAGTTCGATATCCTCATGATTATCACTATGTCCAAATTTCCATTTCCTTCCTCCACAATCCCCTCCAAAATACCTTTAATAAATAGCAAATTATCCATTTCTATGGGCAAGGAAATCACGACCTCACAAAAGAGCCTGTTTCAGTGTTGAACAGCTCAAATTGTTAGAAAATTTTGTCTTGAGTTGAACCCAAACCTGCTTCCCTTAATCATCCCGTCTATGGATGCTAATTCTCCCCTCTGCAGTTCGGAGCTCCTCCCTCTTCTACCTAACAAGCTTCCTATTCCTGAAAACAGTTCCCCTTGCCCACAAAGACTTTGTAAGAGATTGTCAAATGTTCTTTTAACATCAAGACACATGTTATCCATGGCATTTCTTAATCTAGCAGGTCTGTTTTCAAAAAGAAAACGAAGTTTGTTTGGCGTGACCTGCTGGATGACCCTTGGTGGCTTCTTTTTCTAAGTATTTTTTTCTTTTTCATTTGCAAACTAGGCATCACAATATCTACCCTGCCTCCCATCATCAGAATCAAATACAATCAAAACAAAACAGTTTTACAAAATATAAATTGTGGCATAAACATAAAAGATTATCTATCATCTGCTGGATGAGACCCTCCTAGTTCCAGGAAAGCTCACTTTTCCTCACTATGCTCTGGGTTGGAAAATAAATGAACAATTTTTTTTTTTAAAAAGTATATGTCAAATTGTGGAAAACCTCACACAATTATATATTTAGTTATATATTTTGACTAGTAATATTAAATTATTTATTTTCTTTCTTTTTTTTGTAGAGACGGAGTCTCACTTTATTGCTCTCGGTAGAGTGCCGTGGCATCACACAGCTCACAGCAACCTCCAACTCCTGGGCTTAGGCTATTCTCTTGCCTCAGCCTCCCAAGTAGCTGGGACTACAGGCTCCCACCACAACACCCGGCTATTTTTCTGTTTTGCAGTTCAGCCAAGGCCGGGTTTGAACCTGCCACCTTCGGTATGTGGGGCCAGTGCCCTACTTGATGAGCCACAGGCGTCGCCCCAAATTATTTATTTTCTTTTTACCATCCAAAAATAATTACCAGTACATCATAATGCCTTTCTATGAGCAAATAAAAACAAGAAAAGGGAAGTTATTGAGTGTCTATGATCATGTTAGACTTTATAGGTACCCTCCCCCTGAACTCCCACAAGAATCCTGCGAATTAGGAAACCCTCCATTTTGCAGATAAATGAGCCCAGAGAGATTAGAACAATACAGGTAATAAGCAGTCCAAACTCTAGCCCAAACCAGGATTCTGTGATTCTAGAGCCCTCATTCCTTCCATTTTAGCCAGCCTGCTTTCTCTGACTCACTACTTCCATGGTTAGTTCCCTCCCTTAGTCTTAGCTCTCCAGGAATATTCCAGAACTCCATGGGCCTTTCCATCATTTCTCTTTCTCTCTCTCTCCCCCCTCTTTGTTTCTGAGCACTAGTAGGCCTTTCACTTCTTATTTAAACTTCAGCCAAAACAATGAGAAAACCAAAACAACAGCCAACACCTGAGTTCAGCATTGGGCAGAGGCTCCACTCCACAGGTCTTCCTAATCTTCGGTGGGGATGGGAGTTTCTATTGTTCCAGCTGTCCCCCATCCCCCAAGTTACCTCTCTGCTCCTCTGTTAGACTTCCTAATGAGTACATGTCTCAGCTACCCTTCACCACCCAGTCTCACCTTAACCCTCTAAAATCTGGCTAAGTTCCCCCTCCCTTGACTGCAAATGATGCTCTCTAAAATTCCTAGTGATCTCCTCAAGGCCAAACAACACCCTTTTCTGAATCTGTAAATTTCCCTCTGTCTGTGAAGTACCAGGAGTTGATGACTTGCCTCCTTCCTTGCGTCCATGACTTTAGGTTTTCCATCTAAATCTGACTTCATTTTCTCCAGCCGTCTCTTTCTCCTCCCTACCCAAAGAATCCTCCAGAGTTTGATCCAAACTCTCCACTTTTCCTTACTTCCTTCCAGTCCTGGGAATAATCACTGGTCTCGTAGCTTCACTGGTTCCCTGTGATGCAGATGACTCTTGAATAAATCCCTCTTCCTATTCCTAACTTCTTCCATGCTCCATAGAATGGAATGTCCAACTCCTTCAGGGAAATTTCCCCAAATCCTTGTATTCTCATGACTTAACAGGCACCAGTCAGGGTAATTAGTTCACTCCCTATGACCTTAAAAAAGGTCAAAAAGATTCTTGGTAGGTCTGGGCTTGGGGGCTTAATCTTAGCACTCTGTGAGGCCAAGGCAGATGGATTGCCTGAGCTCACAGGTTGGAGACCAGCTTGAGCAAGAGCAATTCCTCATCTCTAAAAATAGCTGGGCATTGTGGTGGGCACCTGTAATCCCAGCTACTCAGGAGGCTGGAGTAGGAGGATCTCCTGAACCCAGGAATTTGAGGGTGCCATGAGCTAGACTGATGCCAGCACTCCAGCCTGGGAAAAAGAGTGAGACTCTGTCTCAAAAAAAAAACAAAAACAAAAATACTGGCTTGTCTACAGCATTTCCTCTACCAAATGAAGTTTAGAATTATTTCACCATGCTCCAAAATAACCCTACCGAATATTAGTTGGAATTACATTAACTTTTTAGAATCTTTTGGGCAAGAACTTTCATTTCATTCATATTGAAGCCTCTTATTCAGGAACATGATCTATCTCCCTATTTATTCAAGTTTTTTTTTTTTTTTTAAGACAGCATCGTACTCTGTTGCCCCCTGCTAGAGTACAGTGGCATCATCATAACTCACTGCAAACCCAACCTCCCGGCTCAAGCGATCCTCCTGCCTCAGCTTCCTGAGTAGCTGGGACTATCGGTGCCTGCCACCACACCTGGCTAATTTTTTTTCTATTTTCTGTAGAGATGGGGTCTGGCTCTTACTGGTCTTGAACTCTTAGCCTCAAGTGATCCACCTTGGCCTCCCAAAGTTCTAGGATTACAGGAATGAGCAACCATGGCCATGGCTTTTAAGCAAGTTCTTTAACCTCAGCTCTAAAACTTACTTTTAGTTTTCAGCTGTAAAACTGGCAGAAAAATCTTTCAGGATATTGTAAAGGAGCCAGGGTTTATAAAATACCCAGCAGGTGCTAATGCACAGTAGGCCCTTGATAAGATTTAGGACACCGCCCCCCCCCCCTTTTAATTACAATTGGTCAGTCGTGCAAGTAGGTATGCACAGGTCAAGGCCAAGGGGGTATACAAGAAGTATCCCTATCAGTCCTGGGAATGTGAAAACAAAATATACTACCTAGAGGGGGAGACTGATTCCTGACCTTTATGAGTCATTTAACCCCCTAACTTTACAAATATGAAAACTGAGGCCCAGAAGGAAACCTCCCCAAGATCATATAATCAGAGGCACAACCAGGAATTAGGTTTCCTAACTTTTGATGCAGAATTTCTTTCCCCATTACTTGTGGGTTTAACTGTCTTTTAATGCAACCAACTTTACTTTTAAGAATGTTAGGATTTTGGGGCGGTACCTGTGGCTCAAGGAGTAGGGCATCGGCCCCATATGCCAGAGCTGGTCAGTTCAAACCCAGCCCCGGCCCAAACTCCAAAAAAAAAGAAAAAAAAAGAATTTTAGGATTTTCTGCCCATACCTGGAATTTCCAGGAAATTTAGCTTTTCTTATGGATTGTTTCAACTGACTGCGGTTTTAACAGATAATCAGGTACAAAATATGAGATCTATACTATAAAGATTTTAGGCAAGCAGATTCTTTGCTGTGGAGCCCCAGAGTTGCACTCAAGTAATAGTTAATGACATTCTTCAATTTGCCACTTCTGTTTTGTTCCTGTTCTATTTCTGACACTTAATTTGGATTGAGGTTTGAGGAAAACTTAATATATTTAATATGACTGTAACATGGTATGAGGCTCAAATTACCTCATTTCCTATTACAACCCATGTAAGAGAGACCGTATTAGTGGATCCCAGATTCTTGAATTTGCCAGCCTAGTAAAATTAACTAACTACCTCAAAAAAAGTGGCGAGAACAATATTATGTTGTCAACTTTTAGTTTTGCCAAATAAAAACAAAATATATACAGCCATCATATAGTATATCATTGTATTTCTTTTTTTTTGGCCAGGGCTGGGCTTGAACACACCACCTCCGGCATATGAGGCTGGTGCCCTACTTCTCTGAGCCACAGGCACCGCCCAGTATATCATTGTATTTCATAAGAGAAAGAAATTTTAATAACAAATGTTGGAGAGACTGGATCTCATAGCTTGAATGTTTGAGCTTATGAAACATTATCTTACTAATTTTTCTTTCTTTTTTTTGAGACAGAGCCTCAAGCTGTCACCCTGGATAGAGTGCTATGGCATCACAGCTCACAGCAACCTCCAATTCCTGAACTCAAGCGAGTCTCCTGCCTCC
>CAUYON010130966.1:0-19582 GCA_963573935.1 Arctocebus calabarensis | reverse complement strand
GGAAGTTATAAAAAATTTATTTCCCCCCTCCAAACTTAACAGTTATAACTAAAGTTTATGCTGTTGTAAACAAAATTACCATAGAAATGTTTATGACTTGAAAATATTAAAAAACTGTCATAGAACATTTTATTTTAAATTTCTGTTCAAACTTTCAAATACAACACACATGGCAAAAAAAAATTCTATTTTTGAATTGCCTTTTTTATGTGACAATTACAATATCTTTCAATTTTGTACATTTGTGGTATTCATAAAGGCAACAATGTCAATTTTTCTGCTTTGAAAATAGTTTAGTTAATGTTCTGAAATTGCTTAAAATGACAACTTTTTCCTTTTAGTACCCTACTGCTGCCCACATTAATGACATAATTCAACATATTACTAATAAGTTATTGAGAGGTATATTGTACTATTTTAATAAATCAACTCACAACTCTAAGTTAAATTGTACTTCAATCTAAAACAAGCATTTTCCTAAGCCATTATACTCAGCTACTTTTCTCAAAAATATTTCCGTATTTCCATTCTGATATAAGGGTTTTTTTTTTGTGAGATATAATAGTTTCATCTCTTACTCCTAACAGAATTCATGCTGTACTTTTTTTCTTAAAATATATTTGATATATATTCTGTGCAAAATGTCAAGTTCTTCATAGGTATGTACCTTAATTTTGAAAAAGTTTATAAAATATAATTCCTAAAAACAACCTCAACATGAGACAATAGAGGAAGAAACATATCAGACAAAGCCTAATTTTTCACATGAGAAAGTAAGATGTTTTAAAGCTCCAGTATTACATTCCTTGAAAAAATCCAGAATGTACTTTGGTCATTATTTAAACACATTAAAACATAGCAACTAAAACAAAATGCTTTCTGTTGTTTGCTATAGGAAGAAACTACACTACACAAGGAGGCTGAACTGAGCCTAACCAAAAGGAATGGGGAGAGGGAGTGATCTGACATGGCTCTCTTCACACATTCCTCATTAAGATTACAATTTGGGGATTAGAACTGCACCAGTCAAAGAAATTATTTACAATTAATTATCTTAAATTCCTTAAAACATGGTAAAAATTTGAGAATATTCAACATAACACTTTGCACCAAGAAATTTCTAGATTGTTTTGAATTGTTTGTTTTAGAAACCAGATGTTAAAAAAAAAAAATCGCAAAAACATTTTGTTTCATGTAATTCCTAAAACACTCTTGATTGTGCCAATATAAAAACTTAAATCAAAGCCCGATGTGAGATGCTATCATATTTGCTCTATTTACCTAATATGCTAACATGATAAGCTCTCACTGGGCACTTGGCAAATTATTGGCAGAAAGGGGGGTTAACTTTCCAGGTTAAGCATCTAAAATAGCCCTTATATAATGGAGGTGGGGTGGGGAGAATGCACCAGATAGATTTGCAGGCTGAAGCTGTCTTTTCGAAAAATTTGGATATAGTTTCGTAACTAATAGTCAGAGAAATGTTTCATTGATTGTTAACCTTATTCTTAAGTTGTTCATCATTTGAGTGTGGTATGGACAGCATACTCTATAGTGTACCAGGGAAGAGAATTATTTTGCTTCAGTAAACATAATGTACTTTAATAATATCAATAGGCACTTCACTTGTGAGATGAGTACATACCTCACTCAAAAGTATACCATATCATGCCCGAGTACACTATAACATACCCCATATAAAGATATGCATTAAAAGTAACAATTTTTAAAAGTGCACATTTTGAGCATGCACAGTTGGAGCTGTGCAAACAGCCCAGTGTTTCAAATAAATACAATTATTATTAGTTAATTTTTATCAAAATATCTTACAGTATGGTAACCATTTACAATTATTGCTCTATTATGAGTTTTAAAGAGCACTTGTTGACCTGTTAAGTAATATACCATATATATTAATACTGAAGGGTGCTTAAACTGTAGCTTAATCAATTTAGATCCTGGCATTGTTTAAAAATAATCATTCAAGAGGAACCCTGACTGAATCTTGATTTACCAAAGAAAATGCTGTATTTGTTTGGCTGAGTTCAATGTATTATCCCAAAGTTCAAGAATTTTTCCTACAGTAAGGCAAGGTCACGGCATTGATGTAGAAACAGTGCTTAGCAATGGCTTCAGTTTTCACAATTTGTTATTTTGTCAATTATTTATAAGCAATTACCAGGATCTCAAGTATATGGATATCAGTTTCATCACCCTTTCAACACTAAGTACATCAATGCTTAAAAATAAAAAATAAAGACGAAAATAAATGTAAAAAAACAGTGAAAAGTAAAATAAATATAAGAATTGCACAAGGAAGTCTGATGTAAACACTTCAATTTCCCAGCTGAGACTCCTGAAGCAAAGAATCAGTGACTGCTTTCAGGCAGCTTAGTCAGTACTCTTATTCTGGTAAAGAGGCTACATCTTTTTTCTGAATTGTCATGATTTAATCTTCCACAGCTAGAGGGAAAAAAAAGTAGTTTTAATATCAAAACTTAAGTTATATCACATAATATCACTTTTTATTTAAATTCCACCTACAAACATTACAGGTTCTAATACCTGAACCCCTTTACCCTTCTATTTTTAAGAACTCTCCATAAACTCAAAAAGTGAAAATCAGATTTCCCTAGCTTTCTTTTATTGGGAAGTGGCAATATGCGTGTACTCCTTGTCTAATCTGATTATCCTACACTTACTAATGGTTGTGCACACATTGGAAGATGTATATATTGCTATAAATAATACAACTTCCAACCAAAAATAGAAAGAGGGCTCTTCTTTTTATTATCACCTAAATTGGATTCAAATTATATGAGTAAAGATAAATACTTCCAATTTTCCTACACATGAGTCCTATTTATAATAAATACTGTTCCAAATCAGCAGTTCTATCAGTATTATAAGCCATGAATATATATCATTCTTTGAAATAAAATACGAAATCATTCTCACTAATTGGATGCAATCTTATTAAGATGAGTCCATTACTGTGCATGTGAGATCTGAAAAGAGTGACAGGGTAAAATAAGCATTACAAAAATGCTGCAGGGTACTAAGAAATAAAAAGTACATGCATGCTCTTACCTTTAGGTTAAAACCAAGCAAGTCACTGATAACACCAGAAACAGCTGACAGGATGACAACCTGGGTGATGTTATAAAGCAGCGGATTCATTGTGAGCCCATATAACCTAAAGGGACTATCCAATTCCTAGTAGAAAAGGAAAAAAGTCAGCCCCAGATTCAGTAAGAATTATCAGTTAAACTAATTAAGAGAAATGTATGAGAATTTTTTAAAAACACTTTCAAAAACTAACAAATTGTGGATGCTTTTATGAAAGATAAACTTGGCTGAACTTGAAATAAGTAAATGTTAATAGGGGTTTTAATGGTTTTAAGGCAAAATGACTTCCTTTTTGCGGGGGGCAGGGGAAGGAGAGAAAGTTTCCACCTGTTGTCCTGGGTAGAATGCTGTGGCATCACATCTCACAGCAACCTCAAACTTTTGGGTCTCTTGCCTCAGCCTCCCTAATAGCTGGGACTACAGATGACTGCCTCAACGCTCGGCTATTTTTTGTTGCAGTTGTCATTGTTGTTTAGCTGGCCTGGTCTGGGTTCGAACCTGCCACCCTCAGTGTTTGTGCTATGGGCACTGAGACAGCAAAAGTAACTTCTTTAAAAGAACTCTATAACTAAATTTATAACTCTAATTTCTGTCCTAAATGAATGAACAGTAAATTATTGGTCTAGTTAGTAACTATAAAGTTAGAAAACATTTTTTAGTATAAAAGCTAGAACAGAAACTGAAAGAGCACTGTATCTTTTTGCAGAAGAATTAGAAATTTAGCCAAATTTTCTGACAAGTGAAAACCCCTTTGGGTCAATTCTTTTTCAAACACATGAATTAATTGATTGATTCAAACATTTAAAATTCTATTATATGCCAGGTTCTGTGTAATCCCTGAGAAGATTCAGTCCCTGCACTGAAGGACCTTCCACTTTATTTATTTTTTTTTGGAGACAGAGTCTTACTTTGTCCCACTCAGTAGAGCGCCCGTGGTGTCATACTTCACAGCAACCTCAACCTCTTGGGCTCAAGTGATTCTCTTGCCTTAGCCTCCCAAGTAACTGGGACTACAGGTGCCCACCACAATGCCTGACTATTTTTTTTAGAGACAGGGTCTCACTCTTGCTCAGGCTGGTCTCGAATCTGTGAGCACAGGCAATCCATCCACCTTGGCCTCCCAAAGTGCTGGAATTTCAGACATGAGCCACCGCACCCAGCAACCTTCCACTTTAGTAGACATGCAAACAAATAATTCAAATAAGATATTCCCATTACAGAGATATGTATAAAAAGCAGTGAGACCATAGAGGAAGGTGCTTGTGAAACTTTGTAGGTATTTTGTAAAACGCATGAGAACATGGCATCCTTGAATTGCTACAGGCTGCTCAATATTGTTGGAGCCCAAGTACAAGGAGGAAGTACTGTAAACTTAGAAAGCTGGCTACTTAAGTAAGGGTCAGTCAGGCAGATTGTACAGACTAACACTAAAGGAATTAGAAGTAGGTTATCAGATCAGTGGTCTTACTGGGCCAGTGACGCAGAAGACAGATGAGAGAGCAATCAGACAGAATCAAGAATGTCTATAAGGAGTTCAGTGTATCAGAAGCTTAAATGAGAAACCAGGGTATCACAAAGCAAAGCACTTACTGGGAAAGAGGGAATGAATCAGAAGATATTTAAGAGTCTGAATCAGTGGACTTCAGAATTCTTGGCTTTGAAGAGTGAAAGACATGTACAATCTACATTAAGTTTCAGATTTCAGACTAGGAGACTATGTATGATCAAAAAGGATCACACTGCTGTGCTTAGTATTAGTTTTTTATACTTTGATAGTAGCTGTTCATTAACTCTCGCCTTGGGGCCCCCTCCTATCTAGCACAGTGCCTGCACTCTGAAGATATACAATATACATGTATCAAGCAAACAGAAAACTATCAATTGAATGTATGTTTCCACAGAGCATTTGGCAGAAAATAGTGTTTACCTGTATTATCTTGTTTATTATTTAAGTGACATCATCGTCTTCAGGATACTTAAACAGATTTGAAGAAGTAGGCAATTTGCTTATTTTATTACCCCTCCCCCTTCTGAACTTTTTCAATGCTTAATGTACTATGAGTTGTACAGTCTATACCCAATTCATTCTTTTTAGTTGACTGAAGAATTGTAACACCAAGATACAACTACTTTTATATCATTCTCTGAAAACTTATAAACTCTAAGAATTACATGCAACTGGTTATAGAAACTGAGATTTTAAAAAATTATTTTCTTTTTAAGAAAAGTGTTAATACTGTAAACCAGTGGTAAAAGTATTTTAATAACCCCCAGAGTTATTATCGTAACACTAAATACACCAAAATATTTTCTATGCTGCTTTTAGGAAAAAAACACACCAAAATTGTATTCCTTTTTTAAAATTTTAAAAATGATTTAAAAATTAAACATTTATTGATGATATATACTCATCATGATTATGTACTACTTTTTAAGTGAACTCAGGTAAAGGAGAAAACTCCTCTGAGAAATAAAAAATTAAAAGATCCCCAAGTTAACATCATCTTCTTTTTCTGAAATCTATTTTAAGTTTTAGGAGGAATAAATTCCCAAAGATGCCAACTTCTACAATTCTCTAGATATTATTAAAAGTCTTAATATATAATTTCAAAAAAATTATTTGGACTATTTTTTGCAAGGAGAAGTAAAATACAAATTGCATGAATGAGCCCAAATATAATTTGGAATTTCAATAAATGAAAACCAAACCAAATGATATCCATTTTCAATTTTATTCTTACCTTTAGGAGTTTGGTAGCCAATTTCAAAACATTATTCACTAATGTCAGTTCTTCTTTTTTGTTAGGCTTTTTCTCCATTTTCAAGTAGAGGTTTATCTTTTATAAAAAAGTAATCAAAAAATTTAAAATAATAATATACACTTTTCTTAATAACATACACATGTCTTTTAAGGACATGAAAGACATTCACTAAAATATTAACAGTGGCCTGGTGAGTATTGAGTTTATAGGAGATTTTAATATTCTTTATTCTTTACTGTATACATAGCATTCCAAATTTCCTAGAATAAACCTACCTTATTTTATAATAGGAAAATAATAACTATTATTTAAATACTTTTCCAATATTACACACGTTGCGACATAACCACAAGAGATTCGACCTAACAAATGCAAATATTGTAGCCTAATTGTTTGTTCCCTCACATTAATCTTAAATTTTTTTTAAATGTAAAAATTAGATTTTTAAATGAAATCTTTAAAAATGTAAAAAAATAAATATTTTTCAAATGTAATCAAAAGCCAAACTAAAATGGAAAACTGAATGGCATTATTTAAGGAGACACTTTCTTTAATTCCAGAACCTAATCAACTTAAATAATAATAATACTTAGGCCAGGTGCAGGATCTCATGCCTATAACCCTGACAGGTTTGCTTGAGATCAGGAGTTCAAGACCAGCCTGAAGTAAGAGCGAGACCCCCATCTCTACAAAAAAAAAAAAAAAAAAAATAGAAAAATTAGCCAGGCATGGTAGGTAGTGCATGTCTGTAGTCTCAGCTACTTGGAAGGCGGACTCAGGAGAATCTTCTGAACCCTGGAGTATGAGGTTGCTGTGAGGCTCGGCTGATGCCCTAGCATTCTAGCCTAACGATAGAGTGAAGCATGGTCTCAAAAAATAAAAAAAATTTATGAGTTTATGATAGTTTGAACTTTGTTATTTCATTTAATTCATTGCTTAATTACTGTTTTCCCATGAATGATTACACTGTGGTTAGTATGTTAGCATAGCAGTATTCCCAGATAGTTTTCTGTTTGTTGGGAGGTTGGGCTTTTGGGGGGCAGAGTTAATACTTTGTATAAAATATCTTACTTTATAACAGTGAAATTGCTTTCTCTTTAGTCTTGTGATTTTTTTTGAGGTGAAATTTAAGTTTTTGTGTGAGTAGTACTATTATACCTATCTTGAGTGCCTTGCTTGTACTGTATCACATTATACCTTTGTTTAATTCTTAATAAACTGTTCACTTGTTAAAAAAAAAATTTAAAAAGGAAAAAAAATTAACATAAACAAAATCAATTGGTTTGTGATTTCTTATTTTTCTTTTCTTTTCTTTTTTTTTTTTTTTTAAATTTGTATTGAGACAGAGCTGGATTCGAACCCACCAGCTTAGGTGTACGTGGCTGGCACCTTAGCCCGCTGAGCCACAGGCGCCGAGCCATGATTTCTTATTTTAAAAGGTATCAAAATATATTAGTGTTTTTTTTGTTATCCACTCTATAATAGATAATTTTGGGTGCCTGCTCGGTCTACAGTTTTCTCTTTTGGAAAAAGCTCTAACCTCAATCCTGTAGAAGGAGGCCTAGGCAATTGTGCTTAAACTGTGCTTATCCCCCCTTGATCCCACCTCTGCACCTCCAATCTGGCAGCTTCGGCTGATTAGGTTGGGGTGTACTTCCAAACCAAAGCTAGTCAAAAACACTGACTGATGGGACTAACATAGAATCTGATAAATATTACAGGAATGTGAATGGAAAAGTTAGTGAAGTCCAAGCCAGAATTCATGCTAAGGCAAACCAAAACCATCTGCAAGCCAAAACTGCAGGGTAGTAAGTCTACAGAGAGGCCACTAGAGGGAAGATGCAGAAAAGAACAGAAATGAGAAACCATTAGCCTGAGAGCAAGTTGGAGGAAGGGATTGACTCTGTCCAATTCCACAAGATACAAGTATACTTTCTTAGCAATCTTTGTTGGTTATCTCTCCTTTCCCTTTCATTGAGCTTATCTGACAAGGTTATCAATTCTTCAAAATCAAATTATCCCTAACTAAAATATTCAACAAGTTCGTTGGCAATATGTTTCTTTACCTAATTCCCCTGAAACAATAAGGGGAAAATATTCAACAAATATACACAAAATAAAATTAGACATAAAAATCAGTATGCTTTATTCTTTCTATTGAGGATAAATTCTTACTTATTCAAATATAGCTCTGCTACACTGCTAAGTAAACAAATCCTACCAGTGGTTGAAAAAATCTATCATTTCTATAAATGGGACTTCCTTTTTGTCAAATGAAAATGGTACATAAAAAAGTAGATTAGATTTGAAATCTGAATCAAGGAAGAAATACTGAAGAAAGGCTTGCGTCTTATCAAATTTTAAGTTTTGCTTTATAGCACAAATGACAATCAAATAAAACATGTTCCTGAAAAACAAAGTAAATAAAACATTTAACTTAATATGTAGACACTAATTTCTAGCATAGTAAGCATGCATACTCACCTGTTCAGTAAGTAATATTGAGGTATTGCTGTATTTTTTACTTGTTTCTGATCCAAGTGTAACAAATCTTAGGAGAAAAAGTGTTAGCGAGATGCACCAGATTACCAGTTCCCAATTGTAGTGACAATCAAGGAAGATCTCATGCACATGAAGCAGCTAAAAGTGTATGAGAAAGGTAACATCAAGTAGTGGTAAGAACCAAACAAATTCTTTTTAAATGCAACAATTTACTTCATACAGATGGTTCATAAAGACGACATTACATTTTAAAACATTCTACATTTATTGTGAATATTTAAAGCACATCAGAAGAAGAGAGTATGTTATCAGTGTCCATGGGGCTTCTACCCACTTTTGTCAAACCTTATTATTTTTCAGAGTTTTGAATCACAGACTCAGTTAAAACCCCTTTGAACTTTTCCTTCATCATCAATTCTCTTTTCCCTGCCCCACGCCAGAGGTGATGAATTTCATGTTTATCTCTTCCATAAACATTTTTATAGTTTAGCTATATGTACCCTTAAACTATATAGATTTTCTAATTTATATAAATGCTACAACATCATCCACATCCTTCTTCAATTTGCTTTTTATTCCACTGAACCTTGTTTTCAAGATTTATTCTAATACCTATAAAATATTATACTAAAAAAAACCACCACAATTTATTGACCCAACATTTATTTTGTTGTCAATTTTCCTTATTACAATTGATGCTGCGAAAACCATTATGTGTCTCCTTGTACACACATGCAAGACTTTCTCTAGGAGTTCATACCCAGGAGTTAAATTGCTAGGTCCTTGGACATTACATCCTCAACTTTATTAAATTTTTCTCTTAAACAGTATAAATCAATTTATACTCCCAACAGTGTTACCAGAAGTCCCTTTGCCCTCATTTTTGTTGACACTTGTTATTATCCAAATCTTATGAGAAAAACATGTGACAATCTGATGGGTGTAAAATGTTCTCCCATTTTTTAAATCTTACTTTTCCTGATACCTAGGGAGGAATAATATGTTTCATATGCTTATTGGTCACTGACTTTCCTCTTATCTGAATTACCCTGGTATACTGTTTTGTTGTTGTTTTGAGTCATGGTCTTGCTCTGTCACCTAGGCCGGAATACAGTGGTATAATCATAGCTCACTGCAGCCTCAAATTCCTGAGCTCAAGCAATCCTCCTGTCTGTCTCCTGAATAGTTGGGCAAACTACAGACAAACACCACCACACTGGGCTAATTTATTTTTATTTTTGTAGAAACACTCTTTCCCTGTTGCCCATGCTGGTCTCAAATTTGTGGCTAGAAGTGATACTCCTGCTTCGGCCTTCCAAATTGCTAGAATTAGGGGTATAAACCACCACCTGGATCCTTTTTATTTTTTAAATCTACTTTTTTCTATTAGGGTGTATTATTTATTTATTTGTAGAAGTTATTTACATATTATGAATAACAATCCTATTTAAGTCAGGTTTTGCTAGTATCTTTTTCTAGAATTTGAAAATTTTAATTTTTGTGATCAAATTAAAAGTTTTGTTTTTTATAATTGGATCTTTAATTCACCTGGAATTATTTTTATGTATAGCATTAAGTCATTTCATTTTACTCCTATTTTATTTTTCTATTATGTAAAGCCTTCTTGCATTGATTTATAATGCTATCTTATCATATATTAGGTTTCTACATACATCTAGAAATGCAGGACTCTACATCATCCCATCAGTCACTCTACATCTGGGCCAAAGTCACAGTCATTCTGTAACTTTAAGTCGTTATGGCTGGGTGTGGTGGCTCACACTTGTAACCCTAGTGCTCTGGGAGGCTGAGGCAGGAGGATTACTTCAACTCAGGAGTTTGAAACCAGCCTGAGCAAAAGCAAGACCCTGTCTTTACTAAAAACAGAAAAATTAGCTCAGTGTTGTGGCAGGTGCCTGTAGTCCTAGCTACCTGGGAAGCTGAGGCATGAGGATCGCTTGAACCCAAGAGTTTGAGGTTGTTGTGAGCTAGGCTGACACCACTGAACTCTAGCCTGGGCAACAGACAGAGACTCTGTGTCAAAAATTTGTCTTTATAGTTTTGGTAAAGCAACTTATTCTTCAAAATTAGCCAGACTATTCTTTTCTATGTGTGCTTCCAGATGAACTTTTTCAAGTTCTTTACAGAATATAAACAAAATATTCTGTTTAATCACACGGGATTCAAATAATCCCCTGAAGAGAATCAAGATGAAATTGAGTCATCCATCTATCAACACGGTATACCTTCTTTCATAACTTTCAATAAAGATTTATCATATTTCTCCATAAGGTCCTATATAAATTTTATAAGATTTATCCTTTAGAACCTTATATATTTTTTGTTGCTATTAAAAATGATGTATACAATTTTTAATTCTCTGTTTCTGTATATAGCAGAGGTCAGCAAATTATGGTCCACTGGCCAAATCTAGCTCAGGACTGTTTTTGTTTGGTCTCAGAGCTAAGAATAATTTTTACAATTTTTAAAAGGAAGAATGGGGGGAATAATGGATTTCAGAGACAGTATGTGTTCGACAAAAGTTAAAATATTTACAATTTGGACCTTTACAGAGCAAGTTTTCTTTATAAGAAAACAATTGATTTTTTTATGTTGATGTTGCAGCCATTTCTATTCATCTTGATCTTATAAAAAATATATATTTTAAATAACATAGTGGTAAAGTCATTTGGATGTTCTTTGTAGACAATCATATAGTCTCTTTTTTTCTTCCAAAACTTTATATCATGTATTTATTTTTTCCTGTCTTTGCCAACTAGTACCCTCCATCAAAATGCTGACTAGAAGTGGAAGAGTAACTTTGTCTTCCTGCATTGTATTTTATAGCACAGAATATATATCCTGAGATACTTTTGTATTTCCTGACTAATCTTGGCCACAAGAATTCTTTTTCAGAGTATGCAGCAGTCAAATCACACTGACAATTCAGAGATAAGACATTTTTTAAAACCATTAAATCTGAATAAATCAGTCATCTGTGGAACAATTTCATAATTCATGTTTGTTTGGAAAAATGAAGATAATGAGAAGACATCTAAGCAAAATATATATTTATTCAATAGACATTTGAACATATATGTTCACTGTTCATGACATATTGATAATATGCATTATTAATGCTACCAAAAGAAATAAATTGCAAAAAGCCAATTTCAAAACTTGTCCAACTAGGCTTACTTATATTGTTACTTTGATTATTTATTATTAGAAATCTTCTGGAATTTAATATATATACATGTATATCTCTCTCTCTTTATGGTTGTTTAATTTCTACATAGAACAAGTTAACTCACCTGGGCACAACAGATAAATACAACTGAGATAGTCAACAAGAAGGCAGATGAAACTATTACATCAACTGATCGCTGAGGACCTCGACGCTGGGGGTAAGGAAGGAAGAAAACACTTTTAAATATATTTACTAGTTAGCACCTAATTTCTAGGCTTCCAATTAAGGTGTTGATCCATCACTATGGATTGATCATAATTTACAATGCTGAAAATATACCTAATTCATCAGATGAATTTTAATTATATAGTGTTATTACTTGTGGATTTACAAGAGTGAAAATGGTATCTATATAGCATTGAATGCTTAGCATAACTTTCAAATATTTCATTTTGACAAACACTAATCATTTATTCAACAAATGTTTCTTAAGCACCTGTTCAGAACTAGGTGCAAGAAATACAGTGGAGGACAAAACAGACACAGTCCCTCTACCCTCAAAGGAACTAGTAGAAGGACTAGACAACACCCTCGTAATCACAGATTCTTGTGATAAACTGTGATGGATGCTATGAAAGAAAGGTACAGGGTGCTTTGAGAAAATTGGCAGGAAGATGTCACTGACTTGAGGGTTAGGAGTGTGGGCCTGGCAAGATCTCTCTAGGGAAGTAATATTTACACCAAACTAAGGGGAAGGGACATGAAGGCGTATGAGAGTGTTCTAGGCAGAAGGAACAGTAAGTGCAAGAGAATAAAGCAGGAAGAAACACTGTGTATTTAAAGGTATAAAGCAGTCTAATATAGCTGGAATGCAGTGGGTTAGGGAGGAAGATGTTTCAAAACCAGACCAGAAAGACAGGTGGATATGGCAGGACCTAGATCATGAAGGGCATTATAAACCCCATTAGGACTTTGTGCTTTGTCCTAAGAGCAATGTAGAACTTCCAAAAAGTTTTAAGAATTACATGGTCAAACCTGAATTTGTAAAAGATCTCTGATGGCAGACTGAAGAAAGTATTGAAAGGAAGAACTATGAATGCTGGAAGGCCAGTTAAGCGGCAACTGCAATATGCCAAAGCAGAAGATGACTCATGGTTTCAATGAGGGTGGTAAAAATCGAAACAAACAAAATGGATTCAAGATATATTCTGAAAGCAGTAAGAATATGAATTGGTGATAAGTTAGATGCTGGAGATTAATTAAGAATAATTTCTAGGTCTGGGTTTATATATTCAGCTTGTAAGGGTGAATGGCATCAAGTAAATGGCATGTTAACATTAAATAAGGGTTTCCTGAAAAGATAATGTGCAAAGAATGCAATACCACTTAGGCTGATAATGAGAGGAAATTTTAGATGGATTCTCACTAAGCCAAGCATAAAAAATTATACTCATCCTGCCATACAAGAGAAAAGTCAGTAAGAAGAAAGATAATCCATGCAAACTTGTAGCCTCTACCTATGGTGACTTAGCTGAATTTAACAAATCAAATTAATGAACAGAACATGAATTTTTAAAATAAGGGAAAATACTGCAAACTGTTTTTTACTTCTTTCACTGTTATTTCAAAACAAAGGCGTTAAAGATCTAACTATGTTAGAGGACAGGTGATCTTTGGGTCCACTTTACTAAGACACTGACAGTGTTTTGAATAAGTATCATTCAAAGTTGCATAATTACTCCATACATAATGGAATTCACTGCTCCTTAATGAAAAAACAACAAATAATCCTAAGGGGAAAAAAGTGTTTTCCTAAAATTAATTCAGATGTTTCCTTTTTCCCTCCAGAGTTTTTACATCTTCCATAATTAAGAAAATTATTTAAAAGATTAGAAGAGAATAATGACATTAAAAGAATGACACAGAATTGCAAGGTAATATTTTAAAATAGTAATAGGTCACTTCAATGAGGAAACTCACTGGGTACAGATTTTTTAAAAAATTCTTTTATAAGTAGTGGGCTCCCTCTGCTGGCCTGTGATCACCAGTCCAGGGAGAAACAAAAATCCTTAATCCAGCTTTTGAATGTTTAGTGACTAAACATCTAGAGACACATTGATGAAGAAATTGGGACTATTCCAATTGGGACGCATATTTTTCATCATCTACCTTAAGATAAGAACGGAGAGAAAGCCACATTTTTATATTCTGTACTTTCTTCAACCGGAAATGAGGAACCTCAGATTTTCGAGCCCTCCTTGCAGATGTTAAATGTCCAAATAGTTTTGCAAAAAGTAATCGCTAGAAGAGATTAAGATGAGCATTAATTTTCAAGTAGATTACCAAAGAAAAACAAAAATCAATAAAATATGGATTACGAAGATTTCATTTGGTTAAGTACCATAAAAGCAAAGCAAAACAATAATTAGTTAAAATGACTTCATGAAATACTAAAATACTCTGGGAATATTTTTAATATTATGAAAAGGGTAAAATATTTTTTATTCAGAAGTCTGTATTATACCCACCTGTTTATAAGTTCTTTCTGCTACACAGAGCAAAAAAAAGAAAATCCAAACAAGAGACACACGAACTACAAAACTTATTATAACCATCGAAAGAACTGTAACATCTTCATTGGAACCGAATGCAATCATACAAAGTTCTAAAGCAGAATGTGCTGTGAGTTGTTCCAAGTCCGTAGCTTGAGAGAGTCGGAAAACAAATGGAGTTAAACCCAGGATTAGAGAGACTGCATTTCCAAAAATCTGGTATCCTATTCCTGGAATATGGTTGTTTACCTTGAAGAAGCCACAGGGGAAAAAGAGGAAAAAAAGAAAAACAAATTTATACATAAACTTTATCTATTGTAAAATTAATTCTATTAAGCATTATTTTATTTATAGTAATATGAAATGGTTTTGTTAAATTATATTAGTTTTAATATATGTATAACGAAATTTGAATTCCATTCAAGTTTGAGAGTTTGCTACACATAAAATGTCATTAATTCTTCAGTTTTCAAAAATAATTATTCAATAAAAGGATGACAAAAGGACCAACTATCTCAGTCTTATACAGATCTAAGAGAAAAAAGTATGCATCTCATTATTGCAAAAGTTAGAAATACTCACAAATACTGCACTATTAAAGATAACAAAATTTCATATCCACTTAAATTCAACTCATTAAAGACAAAACCCTAGAATTATACTTATTTGTTAAGTTTGTAGCTTGTGTTTTTCTTTAAAGAGTCTAATATACAAATAAACATCTCCCTCAACTCTAACATTTGAGAAGATTGATATTAGAAGGGGGAAGAAATTAAATGGGAGGGGGGAAGATGAAAGAATTATAAAAATAGGATTAGAAATTAAATAAGGGGAAAACATAAGAGTTTCCAAAATGCTATGCTGGTAGAACTATAAGGAATCTTGAACAGTATGTAGCTAACTTTTTATATTCTGCATTAGATAAATGAGACCATTCTAAGTTAAACAATCTGCTAATTCACAGTGAAGAGCACCAACTAGCTTCAAGTCTCTGGAGACTCCCTAGCTAGCTGCTTTCAATTGCCCACACTGAGATATGTAATAGGAAACATTATTAATTCAGACCCAGTTATTTTAATTCCTGTCTTACATGAAGTGTAGACAAGAGTTGCATTAATAATGTACCAAAGAAATTTAGAACAGCAAGTTAGATCATGCTAGTTGTCCCCCCAAAATCACTAAATTTTAAAAAGTAGTAATTATCTGGTAAAATAATTTAATAGAAACTTAAATCCACAGCATTTGCATCATGCTATACTTCTTCAATCTACTAAAGATTTTTAGCACTATTTACATCACTTCTATACAGCTAAGTAGGCAAGCAAGTATGATTACAAATTTACTAGGTTTTTTTTTTCCATTTTTTAAAGTACTAATAAATGAACAAGTAAGGAGGCTACAGAAAAACATATCTTCATCAACATCTGTAGACATCTAGCAGCTCCTCCACTTTATCTACTGAAAGCAAAAAAAAGAACATCAAAGAGGAAATTTTTAGATTGCCTGTCAGAAGAATGAGGACATTGAAAGATGAGAGTGGTTTGGTGACAAATCACTGTTCAAATCAGATGAAACCAAATATAAATAACTCATTTTCAGAGTGAAAAAATGAGATGAGTAGATTATTAACATGGCCATAATTATTTCATATTGATAATCATTACATTGTAACATTTAACTAAAAAAATAAAATTTAAAAACTCACTCTATTCATTATAATTCCACTGATTTCAAGTACAGACATGTCTGCTTTCTTACAGTCATTGCCTTCCCATACTATAGCACTTATTTTCTCTAATCCTGGGTGGGAACTATGGAGCCAGGGCAAATGACTCTATAAAAAAATAGAAATTAATGAATATATTTATCACATTTCATAAACAAAATATATGTACATGAAATTACATCTATATCTCTCTATATATACAAATTTATACTAAAAATAAAAATGGGTGAATACATTTATATTTTATAAAAGAAACACACATCTGAGCATAGCTATATCTATATACAGAATTTTAATGATACTAAAATTCTATCTTAAAATTAGTTAGCATATATACTGAAGAGAGAACATAAGAAACTACATATTGTAAAAATGTATAAGAACTTTCCATAACAGATATTAGGCAACATATTCACCTATGGGACATATTTTAGTATATTTAATATATTAATACATTAAAAAGCATACTAATGTGTCAGCAAAAATACTTAGTTATCAATCAGTCTACATAGCTATCAGTATACTAATGTTGAAATGGGTATCAGATTGTTTATACTGTTCATTGTCCATGATTATAAAATCATGCAATAAAAACAGACCGACAACTGAGATTTGAACCTCTTTGAAAACTACATAGTGATACAATTTCATCCTGAAAAAGACTCTTCCTTATATTCTTACCTTTAATATCTGATTTAGTTACTTTTCTGATATTTTAATCTAGCATTTCTCCAAAGGATCAATTTAACTTTTTTCCCAGATAGAGCAAATATTGCAAACCAGAAGAAGCACATAGAACCACAAGTATTCTCTGAATATTTCAAGGAATAAACAAAGGTAAAAATGAAACCATAAACTTTGTCGTAGGCTTGCACCAATAGTTCAGTGATTAGGGTGCTAGCTATATACACCAAGTCAGGTGGGTTCAAACCTGGCCTGGGCCTACTAAACAACGACATCTGCAACAACAACAACAAAATAGCCAGGCCTTGTGTTGGGTGTCTACAGTCCCAGCTATCCTCCCAGTCCTTGGGAGGATGAGGCAAGAGAATCACGTAAGCCCAAGAGTTTGAGATTACTGTGAGCTGTGATGCCATAGCACTCTACCGAGGGTGACATTAAGTGAGACTGTCTCAAAAAATATATAAAACCTTTGTAGTATGAAGGATCAGATGCTTAAGTTTGTTTGAGTTTTCTGGTTTGCTTTAAATTTACAATTGAAAGAGTAACTCTTCAAAATAGAACAGACAGATGAAAGATATCAACAAAGTTAATAAACCACTAATTTTTATATAATCAGAAGTAACAAAGGTTAAAGTTTACTTTAGAACCAAAATAGAACAGATAGGTTAAAGATATCAACAAAATTAATAAACCACTAACTTTTATACAATTAGAAGTGACAGTAGAAGATTAGAACCAGAGTGGGGTCAATTTGTTTATTTATATTACAGCATTTCTAAATTATATATGTGTGTGTGTGTGTGTGTGTATGTGTGTGTGTATGTATTTTTTTTTTTTTTTTTGAGACAGAGTTTCTCTCTGTTGCCTGGGCTAGGGGGAGTGGCACTTATCATAGCTCATAGCAACCTCCAACTCCTGGGCTCAAGCAATCCTCCTGCCTCAGCCTCCCAAGTATTTGAGACTATAGGTGTGAGTCACCATGCCTGGCTAATTTTTCTATTTTTTTGTAGACATGGGTCTTGCTCTTGCTGAAGCTGGTCTTGAACTCCTGGCCTCAAGCAATTCTCCTGCCTCAGTCTCCCAATCCAAGTGCTAGTATTATAAGTTTAATCTAATTTATAATTTTTAAAGACTGATATACTTCCTGCATTTTATACAAAAGATAGTTTTAGCATTCATAGCAATCTTGGGAAAATAATCAGTAGATCTCCAACATTCAAATACTCAAATTTTATGACATCTGTTGCATTAAAATAACTTCTAACAATAAACAGAAGAATCTATCTATTCTAGCTACATTTATTCTTTGGAGGACAAAAATGTGACTAAAATATGGCAAAGAAATAATACTTTCCTCAAGGAGGAGTAAAATTGCATTGATTCGTTTCATCTTTAGTTTAATAATAACAATGTATAATATATCAGAAAACAGAGTTGGAAAATTTTTATCTTTTCCAAGGATATAGGATTTAAGAACACATTAATTTTTATGACAAACATTTCACTTTTGGGGGGGCTTTAAGAGCTCTGAAATACCCATTATTTATCTATTAACTACCAACTTAATTCCTCAAATGATGTTTCCTAATTTATTTCCAATGTATTCTAATTTGCAATAGAAAATATTTGCACCAAAATACATACCAGATTTTCTCTGGAAATTTAATAATTGTGAAATATAACAGAACCAAAACGCAGAAAGAAGTGTGAGAAGATGAATGCAAAGAATGTTAAGCCTGAGAGGCAACAGTTTTCAATTACTGATTTATAGACTTCTTTTTTTAACTCAGTCTGTAACAGTGAATTAAAGGTCTTCCAAGAATGGAATATCAATACCAACAAGGTCCATCTAGAGACAAAAATAGAAAATCGAGAAATTCTTCACTCCTTCCAAAAGTACTCATTTTGCCCCAGCTACCTTGACAGTTACTCAAACTATATTTTTTGTATTAAAAGCAAAAAGGCAAGAAAAAAGATAGCAATTAGAAACTGATGACTTTAAAGAGTTATTTAAAAGGATTATATATCTCTCTGTGTTAAATGTATACAGAAAAACAGTCTTGTGGAGACAGGTACCACACGAAACACTATTCTCAAGTCTCAGGGAAACAACAAATGAATACATTTTATAATTTTATCAGATAGTTCTAACTACATTTTAAACTAAAATTTAGAATTCTGTTAATGGTAGTTCTTTATTCTCATCCAAAATCTCAACTGCTTTGCTCCTTGCTCATTCAAAACTGCCTGAAGAACTTAACACTTAGATTGGTGGCATGTTTTATTTCAAATGAATTAACCATGACAACCACTTTACTGGTATTTCCAACTGTGGGAATATAGCCATTTAAAGCTTTACCTACTAAAAAATGAATTTCACTTGAATATGGCTTTATATCTTATTACATATTCAGCCATGACTAAAGGAGAAAATTTTTCTTTTGTGGAAATGTTTTGATTACTGAAAAGAAAATAAAACCAAACTACAAAAGTAGGAATATTCTGATAAGAATACACTAATTCAAATGCTCAGTCAGTGCTTATCCATGAAGAGGAATCTTTCTGTCTAGATGGTGGGTAGAAAAGCGTCCTCCAAAACTAATACAGTCTTTGGTCAAACAAGAAAAAACCTAGCAGCTTTTCAGTAAAGGGAGCATATTCCCATTATTTAGCTATTAGTAAAACCAAAAACATAAGCTTAAATTTAAAAAAATCTGAGAATAAAAAGTGTGTATAAAATCATGTCTTTAATCCAAAAGCAAAACCAATATAAGCCCAGGATACCATAATTAGATACGTAGAGTAGAACAAACATAATTTTTACCTTACCAAAGAAGGAGCAGAGTGGTGTGATAAAATTAGGGGTAATTTACTCTGCGCAGACATTATAAAACAATTTTTTTTTTTTTTTTGAGACAGAGTCTCAAGCTGTCACCCTGGATAGAGTGCCATGGCCTCACAGCTCACAGCAACCTCCAATTCCTGGGCTCAAGGGAGTCTCTTGCCTCCGCCTCCCAAGTAGCTGGGACTACAGGTG
>CAUYON010130965.1:0-26912 GCA_963573935.1 Arctocebus calabarensis | reverse complement strand
ATTGTCTTCTGGCTTGAAAATTTTCATTAGAGAAGTCCACGGTCACCCTGATAGGTTTGCCCCTGTAGGTCAGTTGGTGCTTACTCCTGGCAGCTTGCAAGATCTTTTCTTTTGTCTTGACTTTAGATAAATTCATCACAACATGCCTTGGAGAAACTCCATAAATTTCATCTTTTTTTGAGACTGAATTTTTCAAATTTATGAAAGAATATAACTGAACAGGCTTTTCATTTGACACACCCTCAAGCATGGGTGAAGCATGTTCTGAAAGATCCTGATATAGTTACAGATATGTGAGGAGCCACATGACTTCCTAAAAGTCATGATTATGACACAAAAAATATACACTGTGTTTGTAAAGTTAAAAAGGACATGTGAGGTAGCTTTGTAAATGGAAAAATCACACCATGCAAAACAACGTGTAGATTATAGCCCTGCTAGTAATCATTTTCAAGATTTGTTTTCACTTGTACCCTTGTAAGATGCACCGTTAAGTGTGATCCCACCAATCACCCTCCCTCTACCCATCCTTCCCCCTTCATATACTGATTAAAAGGCCATGAAGGCTATGTTAAATAGTTCAATGAAAATATTTCAGATTGTATATGAATACAGCTCATTGTGCCCCATGATTGCACCAATGTACACAATTGTGATTTAATAAAAATAAAAATAATAAATAAATAAAATAAAAAAAGGAAGGTTGAGAAAAAAAAGATTTGTTTTCAGTACCTGTGGCACAGTGTTCCAAACTTACTCTACAAAGAAGGAGTCCTGTTCTATTACTACTACTACTGCTGCTGCTACTACATCTCTTGGTGACTGTCATTCAAAGTTAACTAAGTTCTTATAAACAAAATCTTGTTGGCCAAATATGCGAAAATATTCAATTGACCAGTTCACAAAATTTTTACATCACTCTACTTAAAATCATCTTGGAAAAGCAAGGGACTTTTCCAAGTTTCATTTTTACTGCCAAACTGAATAAATTCCTTTGCTTTTTCTTCAGAGGGACACAATCTTGTCTCTAAGAAGCTTCCATTATCAAAGGGATAAAACACATAAACATAGTACCTAAAAGAATGACACCTTCTCTTCAAATTCATTTTAAATTTGCTTGTTTTGCTTTTAGTTTTATTGTAAGCCATATACTAACATGCCAATGTGTTCCAAGGATTGAGAGGGATTAAAAACTATCCCATGCTCATAGAATTTGTTGGGGGAACAAATGACTTTCATCTAAAAACCACTCAAGACAGTATCCATAGGTATCCAACTAAATTTAATTAGTCACTAAAATAATGGCAGAGTTCACCAAGACTATAGAAAATCAACATTAGGTTAGAATGAATAGATATTATGGGCTGCATTGATCTCCCCATAATTAGCATATTGAAGTTCTAACCTCTGGTACTTCCAAAAATGACTGTATTTGGAAATAGGGTCTTTAAAGAGATAATTAAGTAAAAATAGGGTTAGTAGAATGAGTCCTAATCCAACATGACTGATATAAGAGCTTATAAGAACAGATTTGGATACAGTCATGCACAGAGAGAGACCATGTGAAGACATGGGAAAAGACCATGTGGAGACAAAGGAAAAGATGACCATCTATACACCAAGGAAAGAGGCCTCAGAAGAAACTAATCCTGCTAATCCTGCTAATCTCTGTCATCCCACCTGCAGAATTGTTAAAAAATAAATTTCTGGTTAGTTTATACAAACCAGTTTGTGGTACTTGTTATGGTAGCCCTAGCAAACTAGTACCATGGCCTTGACAGATGGGTGAGATTTGTTCACATAGAGAAAAGGAGTCAAGTGTATTTTAGACTTTACTCTCTTCTTTGCTAAGTATCTAATTCCCATTTACATTTGTTTTCCTTGTTTATGTTCTTGGCCCTATTATAAGATGTAAAGGTTTGGGAGGTGATAAGAAGAATAAAGGCAGAAAAGGAATTTGAGAAAGGAGAAACAGAAGTAGAGAAAAGAAACAGGTTTTTTGATACTGTCCTGGTATTTTACTAGAGATCATCAGACTTGGAAGAAGCAGCAAGAAGATGCAATTATGGAAGCAGTAAGCAGTTTTAAAACTAAGACACAGCATTAAGAATAAGGAACTGCAGAGTACCTAACATGATTATGGAAAATCTCAAATTTATCTGTACTCAATAAGGAAGACTTTATTGCTCATTTGTGGCCTCTTGATAAGTTCAACCTTTATCTTCTGAAGATAAATTCCAATAGTATCATTACAGTTATGACTTATTTGATATTTATAACACTCCAGGGTTGCCTTCCTGACATTATTTTTGCACTGTTAAAATACTTCCTTTTTCCACAGTGGATATAAGAGATGTAAATGTAATATAAAATCATTTGTATCAATTGTAAAGACATGGCTGGGCTATTTAGTTGAATAGGACTTGTCACTCAAGTGATTCTCATTATCCATTAAATATTTCCCAGTGATTCCTTGGTTTCCAATTGGTTGAAAACAGTAGGGACAAATGCCAGTATATGAAGATAGATGCTGCCTCAAACCTAAGCTGCTAATCTAGAGAAACTCTGAAACTAGCCTAGATATATTTTACCATCCAGACATAATTTACTTTTAAGGGTGATATGAAGAAATCTGTGGTTAAATGACCACATTTACATTGTTGTTTATTAAGGAAAGAGCTTATGTTTGTCTAAGCTCCTGGGAGTACTTTAGTCTCAATAGTGAATTTAGGGAAATATAAGTTTCTTCCATTGCAATTCGTAAGTTGTCTTGGAGAGTGAGCAGGAAAAAGAATTACTGAGAAAAGTTTCTGTTCTCTGATCTTTGCTATTAAAAAAGTATTTGGTATGGGAAACATTTCTTTCAGAACTCCGCTTTTAGTCTTTCCTACCTCTGACAGGTCTGGTGCCTCTCTACTCTCCTGTCAGGCACTAGTTCCTGAAATTCCAGCCTGGGCTTTGTGCTCTTCCAAGTTTAACATGTGAAACATCTTGAGCACTTCTCTTCAAATCTCTGTCAATAGTACAGTGCTTGGCTCAGTAAACAGGTATTGCACGGAAGAAAAAAAATGGAAGGAGAGAGAGAGGAAGGAAGGGAGGGAGGAAGGAAAGAAACTGGCTTCATGAACAACTGCTGCACTTGGGAATGTGGTCTATGAGGACAAGCCAGCTAAGTGCCTGCTGGGATTCTGTTCCTCAAGTTCCTAAATATTCTCATTAGCCCCAGTTGTAGTCCTAATGCCCCTACTTACACAGAGAGTACTTTTCTCCATAGCAGGATTGTTTCTGCCATCATATCACCAGGAAAAGGGAATTTTCTAAAATGGGCAGATATATCTTAAAGAACACAGCAAGTAGCCAAATTTAGGTAGGACACAGAAGCCTAAAAGCCCACAGCTCCCCTTATTTACCACAGTGTGTTATCAGATAATGCATTGATCCTGATGATTTCCACGTCAGTTATCATGAGATCCAACATGCCCCAGAATAACCTGGGTAATGTCCCCAACTCTGCTCTTACATTCATCATATCTGGTCTGAGGGAAAGAAAAAGGAAAAGTAACACCTCATAAACTCCCAGTGTCTGACAGATACTGGCCTCGATCCTACAGAAGCCACATTTTGGAATATCTACCCAGCCCTCAATAAGCCCTTCCACCACATCTGTTCCAGGCCCCACCATCCTCTCCTGGTCACAATGAACCCATGTCATGAGATAAAGAAAATACCTTTATAATAGAGAAATATGGAAAATGATATCTTAACCAGGCTATTACCCCAAACACCACAATAATGAGACAAAGTGACATTTTATACCATTTGATATGGTATAATGTGAAGTACACAACAACATCATCTATTAAGATTCTGCAAAAAAAGTAAACTGAATACAATTATGAGAAAACAATTATACGGATTAACAATTTTAGACATTCTATAAAACAAATCACTTGGGCTCTTCATAAAAAGTAAATGTCATGAAAGACAAGCGAGTTGGGCGGACCATTTTAGATTAGAAAAGCCAAAGAATCTAATGTGTGAACACCAAATGGATATTGCACTTGTTTGTTGTAGAGACAGTGTCTCATTCTGCTGATCAGACTGTAGTGCAGTGATGGCATGATCATAAGTCACTTCTGTCTTGATTCTTAGGTTCAAGTGATCCTCCTGCCTCAGCCTCCTGAGTAGGTAGGATTTTATGGGTATATGCTGTGACATGCAGCTAATTTTTTTTAAAATTTTTGTAAGAGGCCTTTCACATCACAACAATGGAGGCCCATTCATTGTAACTAAGGCCTTTCTTGACATTATATGACAATATAATGGATTCTTAATGATGGAAACCAGTTTGTTGTCTATGGTGGATGAATGTATCTTGCTGTGTAAGCCTCTATCTTGTTCCTATTCTGTAAACTTATCTTTCTCTTTCTCAATAAACTTTGTTTTGTGGTTTCCTTAAAAAAGAATTTTTTTGTAAGAGATGGTATATTGACTGTATTTGTTTCTAACTCCTGGCCTCAAGCCATCCTCCTGCCTTGGCCTCTCAAAGTTCTAGGATACACGTATAAGCCACCATGGCCAGCCAATGCTAGATTTTTGTTTAGAAAGACACTTTGAAGACTCCAAAGACACACAGCAACAACAAAGTAAATAGGGATTTAATTAAACTAAGAGGCTTCTGTGCAGCAAAGAAAATAATCAACAGTGTAAGTAGACTACCTAGAGAATGGGAGAAAATAGTTGCAAAGTATACATCCAACAAAGATCTAATATCTAGAATCTATAAAGAACTCAAATCAGTGAGAAAAAAAGAAATAACTCCATCGAAAATTGGGCAAAAGACATGAACAGGATTTTTCAAAAGAAAATATACAACTGACCAACAGATATTAAAAAATGCTCAACATCACTAATTTTTGGGGAAAGGCAAATTAAAGCCACAGTGAGATACCACCTCACTCCTGTCAGAATGTCCATTATTAAAAAAAATAAAATAAAAATAGATGTTGGCACGAATGCAGTGAAAAAGGGAAACTTACACAGTGTTGGTGGGACTGTAAATTAGTACGACCTCTATGGAAAACAGTATGCAGATTTCTCAAAGAACTAAAAGTAGACCTACTATTTCATCTAGCTATGCCACTACTCGGACACCTATACCTGAATGGTTTTTGCAGCACAATTCACAATTGCAAAGGTATGGAATCAATCTAAATGCCCATCAATAGGTGAGTGAATAAAGAAAATGTGGTATGGATATATGTACACACACACACACAAACACACACACGGAGTACTTCTTAGCCATGAAAGGAATGAAATACTGCCATTTACAGCAATTTCAATGGAACTGGAGAACATTATCCTGAGCAAGGTATCTCAGGAATGGAAAAACAAACACTGCATGTTCTCACTATTAAGTGGAACTTATGGATCAGAAAGTGCTATAGAGGGCATTGGAAAGTAAGAAGTGGGGAGGCTTGGAGAGGGGTAAGGAATAAATACTTACCTATCTGGTGCAATGTGCACTCTTCTGCTGATGGGCACACTGAAAGCCCTGACTTCAACAGTATACACTTTATCCATGTAACAAGAACACTTGTACTCCCGAACATTTTGAAATTACTAAAAATAATTAAAAAATTATTTTTGTGGCTCAGCGCCTGTGGCTCAACATGCTAAGGCACCAGTCACGTACACCTGAGCTGGCGGGTTCAAATCCAGCGCAGGCCCGCCAAACAACGATTAATAATTTTAGACTGCAACCAAAAAATGGCCGGGCGCCATTAGTCCCATCTACTTGGGAGACAGAGGCAGGAGACTTGCTTGAGCCCAAGAATTGGAGGTTGCTGTGAGCTGTGATGCCACAGCACTCTATCCAGGGTGACAGCTTGAGGCTCTGTCTCAAAAAAATAAATAAATAAAAATTATTTTTGTAAAAAAGGACATGTTAGAGTCAATTAGGGAAAGTTAAATACAGAGTATACATTAGATGATATTGATTGATGTTAAATTTCTCAGGCATAGTACCGGTTCTGGGATTATGTAGAAAAATTTCCTTGTTTTTAGAAGATACATCTTGAAATATTTAATGATAAAATATCACAATATCTATACTTATTTTCAAATAGTTCAGCAATAAAATTATATGTATGTTATACGTTATATATGTATATGTACCTGCATAGACAGAGACAGAGTAATTAGGTCACTATAGTAATTTTTGAATTGAAGCAAGCATATACTTATATGCAATTTTTCTGAGGGTCTGAAATTTTGTATTTTTTAAAATTTTTTTACAGTTTTTGGGACTGGGTTTGAACCCGCCACCTCTGGCATATGGGGCCAGTGCCCTACTCATTTGAGCCACAGGTGCTGCCCCAGAAATTTTTCAAAATAAAAAATTGCAGGAGGAAAAAAAATAAAGGAAAAGAGGAATGAAGAACAATCTGAATTTCATCTTCTAAGTGAATTCAAAAGTCCATGTAGGTCTTTTCCTGAAAAAGGTGGGAGAAACTGGAAAGATAGGCAGATTAAAAAGACAAACTCAGGCTGCGCCTATGGCTCAAGGAGTAGGGCACTGGCCCCATATATTGGAGGTGGTGGGTTCGAACCCAGTCCCAGCCAAAAACTGCAAAAAGAAAAAGGCAATTAAACTCTAGAATGTCATAAGTTAAAGGGCCTTTAAAATCGCATATTTGGAGTGGTTCTGAGAAATGTTTCACAAGGAAAAAGTTGTGATAAAATAGAGAGACAAAGCACATTCTACCTCTCTTTTGAAGAATTGCAGTGAACATTATCAGCACACTAAATTTCTGAGTAAAGAAATGTGTTTAATTGTGCTTAATGTCATAATTCCTAAAGTTATTTAACCATGGAATCTTTAAAAAAATCACTTCCATTAATTTCTTCAGAAACAATGTTCCTCAGAATAGACTTTCAGAAACCCTGGATCTAGTGCAGCACCTTTATTTTGCAGAAGAAACAGAGGCTCAGACTCCTTGATTTTCTCAAGGTCACAGAGGAAGAAAGAGCTGAGCCATGAACTCAGGTTTAGAGAAAGATCCAAAACAATTCTTATTGGTATTCACACACAGAGAGAAAATATGTCTTCTAAAGGTCACATTACTTGAAATATTTAACATCATTTTAACCAACAAAACCCCATATTTTCTCCCATTTGTAGACATTCTACATATAGGATCTGTTTTGCAAACATGACACCCTTGTTTATAACCATGGAGACATATGTTGTTTGCTCTTAATATTGTACCATATGAGAGAAAATGAAATGCCTTCTATATGCGATGCTAATTCAAGCTTCATCTTGTTATACGTAAGGACTAAATATTACATGGAATCGTGTTAGAATCTCCCTGTATTTACAGTTGTGATAAGGCAAGGCAGGGGGAAAAATCCTGTGGTTAGTTTTGTTTTATAAGCCAACCACGGTAAGAGCATACATCTACTTTAAAACTACACAATTTCTTTTCTAGTCCCCAAGTAGATTTGCTCTGGGCTCAAGCAGTTATTCAATCCCAGCACTGGCTCTTGATAGCTACAGTTTGCATTCTGAACAGGAGCACAACCCTGGTGTAGGAAAGGTTGGGCTGAGTCAGTCAACAGATGTCAACTCCCCTTGTAAACCAGGCTGCTCTGTCTCACAACCGGCTGAGAACTGAAGGAAATCCCTTCCCTTTATGGCTTTCATCTCTCTGGTTAATAGGGGCTGATGCTTAAAGGAGACGATTCTTGTGCAATAAATCCAGACTGCAAATAAAACAAGGGGAGAGGGAGGAAAATCACAACGTAAAAAGTTTCCTTTGTTTACTATGTTTAATTGGGATTCTACACATGAATGAAGAAGAGAAGGGATTGTCTCCTAGGGTGAGTAGGAAGAGAAAAGGAGGTGAGTTTCCTCTGTCTGAGTGCTTTTTAATGTGCAAATTAGTCAGAGCCTTTCCCAGCCCAGGAAAATTTATAGTTTTGAGCGCTGGGCCAGCGGCTCAGTGGGTACTCAGTAAACACTAATTGAAGAGGCTGCTGGCTTTGAGGGGTGGGCCCTTAAAGCCCTCTCCATCAGAGTCCCTTCTCTCAGGCACAGGCTGCTGGCCTCCTACGTAAAGGTCACTCAGTCTCTTGTCTCAGGCACCACCTGAGTGAGCTCTCTGGGTCCCGAGAAAGTTCTCTGTTCTGTCGTGTGTCTTCCACCTCATCTTTATTTTTTTTTAATTTTATTAAATCATAATTGTGTACATTAGCGCAATCATGGGGCCATCTCATCTTTAGTTCTTCACAACCCACTCCGCCCTCTGCCCTCACAGGCTGATAACAGAACAGGGAAGAATGGAGACAACAGCTGCTGCAGCCTCACTTCTTGAGCAATCTTCCTCCATGGAATTCTTTGGACTACCCACCTTGAGCTGGTATTAAAGAGGAGGGGGTTGGAGGAACAGGCTGGGGAATTGGAACAGTGATGTAGCAAGAGGCATGGTGTGGTAAGTTCTGTGTGTGTGTGTGTGTGTGTAACAGAGTCTCACTTTGTCACCTTCAGTAGAGTGCCCTGGCCTCACAGCTCACAGCAACCTCAAACTCTCGGGTTCAAGTGATCCTTTTGCCTCAGCTTCCCAATTAGCTGGGACTACAGGCGCCCACCACAATGCCAGGCTATTTTTTTTTTTTTTAGAAACCAGTTCTCACGGTTCCTCAGGCTGGTCTCTTCATGAACTCCTGAGCTCAGGCAATCTCTCCACCCCCCCACCCTGCCCCGACCACCTGCTGGCCTCCTTGAGTGCTAAGATTACAGGCCACCATGTGAGTCACCAGGCCTGGCCCTAATTTTCTTTCTGTTTTTATTTAGCTACTCTTACCAGTGTATCTTTTTCTTTTCTTTTTGACAGAGTCATACTCTGTCACCCTGGGTAGAGTGCTATAGTGTTATAGCTCACAGCAATCTCAAACTCCTGGGCCCGAGTGATCCTCTTGCCTCAGCCTCCTGAGTAGCTGGGACTACAGGTGCCCACCACATGCCCAGCTAGTTTTTCTATTTTAAGGGTCTCACTCTTGCTCAGGATGGTCTTGAATCCTGAGCTCAAGCAATCTACTTTGGCCTCCCAGAGTGCTAGGATTACAGGCGTAAGCCTCATTGCCCAGCTATGGTGTGTTTGTTTTTATTCTCAGCAAATCACTCCCCTTTCTGACAGAAGATCACATAACTTGGAGTATGTCCTATGTAGGAATATACAATACCGGCACCTTTGACGTCAGGCTTGAACAGAAGAGTACTTAGAAATTGTGGGTGACCTTGACTTTGCATTAACTGAACCAAACCTTTAGAAACAATTGTATTCCACCAGCATTCTTGTCATTTTCTCTTTGCCACAGGAATGGCAAACAGTCCAGAAATGGATTGTTCCTTTAGTCTGGATCTGGAGTGAAGACGACATCATTCCAGAAGCATTTTTGATGCTCATATCTTCTTTATTCCAGATTCAGAATAAACCTTTATAGTCATAATTGGGATTTGAGTAGTTGTTTTGTTATAGGAACAGAGATGACTAATTAAAACATGAGAGTTGAGTAGTAAAAAGGAGTTTGTGTCTTGTGTTACCCTCAAGTATTGGATTTTCTCCACCAGGCTGCCAACTGTGATGAATAATAAGAACTCCTGCAGCTCTTGTACTTGTGGTTTGATGCTGCTCCAGCAGTCTCCTTGAACTAAAGAAAGCATAGTATATTGTATGATATAGGTCATTCCAACTGCCAATGCAGCAAGCAAAGGCCTTCTAGTAGAAAGTCCCTTGCAAGGATACAGACACCTTAGTTTTCTCTAGAGACCCACATGAAAGGCATCGTATCTTTCACCACTCTGAGCAGTGATCCAGATTAAACCAGTGCCTCCTCCAACACTGGAGGTACCAAATCACCTTGGAAGAGAAGCTAGTGGGCCCACGGGAGGGTAAGTAGCGTAGTGACATGGCAACTTCCACTCATTTGCACTTTTGTCTTTTTATCTATGGTCTCTCCTCAAAGCATGTGCTTAGTGTACATTATAACCAAATATTAACTTAGATTGATGGCCGGAGTGATGAACAATCACTTAAAAGTAAAATATTCATGAACTTGAGTCTAATTATAGCTTCATGGTATTTATGGTGAGTATGGGTCACTGTTAGTTGGTTTAAGTTAGCTCTTTTTCCTTTATGGGGATGTCTATATGAAAATATGGGATTACATCTTTTCCTTTAGGAACTCTTTGACTATAAAATTCTCATACACTCATGAAGTTTAAGCAGATTACATCATACCAATAGATTTTGATAGCTATCATAAAAATAACGAGTTCAAACCAAGTGATCATTATAACTGACAACAGAAATGTAACTGTGAACTTTAAAAATATATTAATGCTTGTCCCTGTATAGAAGTATTAGCTCAAGTTCTTTCTGTGACATATGTGTATGTGTTTATAATCTATTTTTGTAATATGCCTGGGTAAAAAAAAAATCAGCTCCCAAAATATCACTCTCCCCTTTGACATTTATCAGTGATAGCAACAATGTCAGGGAGCATTAGTACACTGAAGAAGTACAGAGATACTTCCTAAAGCATATCTTCAGTTTTTATTGTTAAATGATTTGTTATATATCCCAATGCTTAGCTTAATTTTAATGATGGTTTAGATCAAACTCCTGTATCCTGGATGGTGACTATTTCAATCTGATTCTATTCATCTTTGTAGGCTCAGGAATGTATAAAGCCCATAAATGGCTCTTAAAAAATGATTTGGGCAGTCAAACAAATGGATGGATGGATGTACAGATGGATAAGTGTATGAAAGAATAATAAAAGAATGGATAAATGGGTTGCCTCATTTATCCAAAAACAAGGAAAATGAAAACATGCAATTGTGTCTGTGTTGACATTAATTTAGTCTATTTCAGGAAAAGATTTTCTTTTCATATAAGTAAGATACACAAATAAATATAAATGAAACCATTATTATTGTAGCAATAAATTAGAATGTCTGTCTCAGGGCATCTTTTGCTTCTACGTGCTCCTCTTCAGTTAGTCCTGGAGGCTCAGTGACGATTAATAATTTTCTTCACGTTCTCTTCACATTTTTTTTGGCAACCCTTCCACAGTGACTCCACAACAAGGCTTCACTGGCTAGAAAGGGCATACGATTTGGAGTCCTTCAATTACTCTTAAGTAGTCACAGGCTGTAGAAAAAAAGTTTCTGTCGTATTTTTGCAATTCCTTCTATAGGGAGGATCAAGGATCTCTATGTTGGAATAGGGTTTCCCTGGTGATATTTGATAAGGTTTATAATTACCTTACTGAAAGTTTGATTCCTATAGATCCTGGACTCTACAGGTTTTCATTATTAATATTTGTTTTATCTTTGAAAAATAAGAAGACTTTCAAAGAAAAGTAACACTTCACTCCTTTGCAAATCCTGTATTCACATAGCACTTCTATCTAGCTGCTGGCCCTAATCATCGCACCATCCTTCCTGAACTTGACCCTCCCCTAACTTCTATGACTTTACTCTCTTCTTGCTCTTCACAGATTTCTCAAAACATTCCTTCTCAGAGTCTACAGCTGGATCTTAATTATCATTCACCCTTAAATACTGACTTTCTTCAGGTGTTTTCCTCAGCCCTCCTCAATTCTCACTCTATACTCTCTTCCTCAGTGCTCTTACCCTCTCCATTGTTTTTGTTCTCACCTGTGCACTGATAACTCCTAGCTCTCTATCCCTAGTGTTGGTCTTTTGTCAGCTCCAGACTTGTAGATTCAGGTGATTACCACATCTCTACTCCAAGGCACCTACATCCACCTTAAATCCTTCATGTACATCCTGTATCTTGGTCACAGACACTCTTTATCTGTAACCTATACCTGGAAATCAAATTCCTCCCAAAGCTTGAAAAACACTAAACCGAGACATTAAACCTATACCTGGAAATCGAATTCCTCCCAAAGCTTGAAAAACAGTAGACCGAGACATTAAACTGGTCAGTGCTTACCTCTTGGCAGCCATTCTTCTAGACTTGGGAGATCCAGAGATGAAAGAGATGTTTTCAACTATGAAGGAACTTATACCATAAGGGAGAAGAAGACATGCAAATAAAAAATGATAAGTTTAGGCAGAGCAAGAGTGATATTTAAGAAGGAAAATCCTCCAAAGGAGACGAGAGAGAGCCATACTGGATGAGAGATACTCTTTTTTTTTTCTTTTTTTTATTAAATCATAGCTGCGTCCATTAGTGCAATCAGGGGGTACAATGTGCTGGTTTCATATACAATCGGAAATGTTTTCACCAAACTGTTTAGCATACCCTTCGTGGCATTTTCTTAGTTGTTGTATGAAGACATTTGTATTCTGCATTTAGTAAGTTTTGCCTGTACTCTTTTAAGATGCACCATAAATGTGGCCCCACCAATTACCCTCCCTCCCCCCAATCTCCCCCCTCCTCTCCCTTCCCATATTCTTGTGCCATAGTTGGGTTATAGCCTTCATATGAAACCTTTAAATTAGATTCACAGTAGGGCTGAGTACATTGGATACTTTTTCTTCCATTCTTGAGATACTTTGCTAAGAAGAATATGTTCCAGCTCCATCCATGACAGAGGTAAAGTCTCCATCTTTCTTTAAGGCTGCATAGTATTCCATGGTATACATGTACCACAATTTATTAATACATTTGTGGGTTGATGCACTTGGGCTTCTTCCATGACTTAGCAATTATGAATTGGGCTGCAATAAACAATCTGGTACAGATGTCTTTATTAGAATGTGATTATTGGTCTTCTGGGTATATACCTAGTAAAGGAATTATAGGGTTGAATGGAAGGTCTATTTTTAGATCTCTAAGTACTCTCCAAACATCCTTCCAAAAGGAATGTATTAGTGTGCATTCCCACCAGCAGTGTAGAAGTGTTCTCTTTTCTCCACATCCGCGCCACTATCTCTGGCTTTGGGATTTTGTCATGTGGGCTAATCTTACTGGGGTTAAGTGATATCTCAAAGTAGGTTTGTTTTGTTTTGTTTTCTAGAGACAGAGTTTCACTTTATTGCCCTCAGTAGAGTGCCGTGGCATCACACACTGCTCACAGCAGCCTCCAACTCCTGGGCTTAGGTGATTCTCTTGCCTCAGCCTCCAGAGTAACTGGGATTACAGGCGCCTGCCACAAAGCCCAGCTATTTTTCTGTTTTGCAGTTTGGCCGAGGCTGGGTTTGAACCTACCACCTTCGGCATAAGGGGCCGGTGCCATACTCGCTGAGCCACAGGTGCCTCCTCAAAGTAGTTTTGATTTGCATTTCTCTGATGATTAAGGATAGTGAGCATTTTTTCATGTGTCTGTACGCTGTGCGCCTGTCTTCTTTAGCGAAGTTTCTCTTCAAGTCCTTTGCCCACCCAGAGATGGGATCACTTGTTCTTTCTTGCTAATACGTTTGAGTTCTCTGTGGATTCTGATTATTAAACGTTTGTTGGAGGCATAACTTGCAAGTATTTTCTCCCATCTGAGGGCTGTCTGCTTGCTATATTTACAATTTCTTGGTTGTACAGAAGCTTTTTAGTTTGATCAGGTCCCAGCAGTGCATTTTTGATACTGCTTCATTTGCCTGGGGAGTCCTCCTCATAAAATATTTACTCAAGCCAATTCCTTCAAGAGTTTTCCCTGCACTTGCCTCTAATATTTTGATAGTTTCATGTCTTAAGTTTAAATATTTAATCCAGTGAGAGTCTACCTTAGTTAATGGTGACAGGTGTGGGTCCAGTTTTAGTCTTCTACAGGTCGTCAGACAGTTCACTCAGCACCATTTCTTAAATAGGGAGTCTTTTCCCCACTGAATGTTTTTAATTGGCTTGTCAAAGATCAAGTAACAGTAAGTAGCTGGCTTCATCTCTTGGTTCTCTATTCTGTTCCAAACATCTACCTCTCTGTTTTTGTGTCAGTATCATGCTGTTTTGATCACTATGGATTTATAGTAGTCTCGGGTCTGGTAGCATGATTTGTTTTTATTTCTGAGTAATGTCTTGGCTATTCGAGGTATTTTCTGATTCCATATACTTTTTTTTTTTTTTTTTTTTTTAGGCAGAGTCTCAAGCTGTTGCTCTGGGCAGAGTGCTATGGCATCCTAGCTCACAGCAACCTCCAACACTTGGGCTCAAGCCATCCTCTTGCCTCAGTTTTTCTGTTTTTGGTAGAGAAAGGTTCTTGCTTTTGCTTAGGCTGGTCTGGAATGCCTGAGCTCAAGCTGTCCACTCACCTCAGCCTCCCGGAGTGTTAGAATTACAGGCATGAGCCTGGCCAAAATGTGATTTCTGAGTGTGTCTGCGGGTGGTGTTCCCAGTTGAGATTAATTGAATCAGTGGATTCAGTCAAGTAGATTTCCCTCTCCAATGTGGGTGGGCATCACCCAGTCCCTGGAGGGCCTGAATAGAATAAAAAGTGGAGGAAAGAGTGACTCAGCCCTTTTTCTTGACTTGATGCTTTAGCTGAGACATACTTCTGTTGTTGGACTGGGATTTTTTTACACCATCAGCTCCCCTAGTTCTCAGGTTTTCGCACTTGGACTAAATTATACCACCATCTTTCCTGGGTCTCCATTTTGCAGATGGCAGATTATAGAACTTCTCAACCTTGATAATCATATGAGATACTTCCTTGTAATAAATATTGTGTCTCTCTCTCTCTCTCTCTCTCTCTCTCTATATATATATATATATGTAAACACATAATGTACATCTTATACATATTACATATATTCATATATACACTAATGCATATAGAAATTATAAGGAATTATCTATCTATCTATCTATACCTTCATTTTGGTTCTATTTCTCAGGAGAACCCTGCCTAATTCAAGAAGGAAGGGTGGAAGATAAGAAGGGACACTAAGAAAGGGGCTCAAGGGGGGGAATGGGAGGAAAACTTGGCCTGCTGAACGGAAAAGTCTGGAGGGCCCATAAGAAGATTGATAGGAAGCCACCTAGGTAACCAATGACCAATAGAAAGGGACCATCAATGACCAATAGAAAAGGGCAATACTGCTTAGAGGCCCACAGAGGCTAAGAAAAGACTTGCATCCAATTTCTAGTGGAGTATTTATACACCTGCAGGCCTTTGTGTCTCCTCTCTCTCACCTTGTCTCCTTCCCAAAGAGGGACCCACTTCCAACTCTCTTTGGAAGTGCTCTAAATTTTCTCTTTGTTCTTCCTAATAAAATCTGTTATCCTGAAACTTGTATACTTTTACTTTTTTTTTTTGAGACAGACTCTCAAGCTGTCACCCTGGGTAGAAAGCCATGGCATCACAGCTCACAGCAACCTCAGACACTTGGGCTCAAGCGATTCTCCTGCAGCAACCTCCCAAGTAGGTGGGACTATAGGCACCTACCACAAAGCCCGGCTAGTTTTTGTTGCAGTTGTCATTGTTGTTTTAGCTGGCCTGGGCCAGGTTCGAACCTGCCACCCTTGGTTTACGTGGCCGGCGTTGTAACCACTGTGCAACGGGCGCCACCCTATACTTTTACTTTCTATCCACACTACCTGTGCCCCTCCAGTTTTATTTTCATTTTTCACTCACTTTTGCTTTTGAATACTGCTGTGCCTCAGTTGAACTTTCTAGCTTAGCTGAGCAATCCAACCAGGTCAACTAGATTTGGGGAAACAGTATTCCGACCCCCAACAGAAGATTAAGGAAGAGGAAATTTCTAGTTGTATGGCAAATGTTCAAGTCAAGGTAAAGAAAAGCATACTCAAGAAGTGATTTTTGCATGCCCTTGTTAAAACTTTCTTTATGAGGGAAATTACTCTGAGAAGTGGCACATTAAGAGACTGTCATACAGCAAATTTAGCATGGTTATAAATAATTGCCTGTTCAACCATGTGAGATGGGCACTCGAGGGTTATGTTGGGATAGAGGCAGATTGATGAGCAGCTGGGATGTGTCTCACTGAAGACACAGCAAGAACTGTGCTTTGTACAGAGCCGTCATGTGACCTCAGATTACACTTTGACCTAGTGTTCAGCTCTTTAGTCAGCAAGGTCTAGAAGGCTGGTAAAAAATGGGCTAAAAATAAGTAATCCTCAATTGGCTAAAGGCAAATTTAAAGAAAGGGAACACGCCCAGGCTTGTTCATTGCGTGGGTACTTTCTTATCTTCAGTGCTCAGTAAACGACACCCCTAAAAAGTCATTATCTTACAGTGATCACCTCTAGCTGTTAGGATAATATGCAAATACTTTAGGGAGGTATTCAATGCTCTTGTAAATTTGACCCTATGCCACTGCTTCCATTTTCTGACCTATGAGTGAACCCTAAAGCGAACCGTAATTTTTAACATCTTTGTAAAACAAACCTCCCCTGATTGAACCTCTACACACTTAACTCTTGGTTTTCACTGCACTTAGAGCCCTATCCTCCATAGCCCAGACCTCTGCTAAAGTTACTTCACCTCTTTCGTGCTTCCACAGACGTTTCACCTCTGCCATCTGTTGAGAGACTCCTCCCCTCCTCCCCAATTATGAGCCTATGAAACATACAGAGGCTGACTTGGTCACAAGTGCACCCTTCACATCTCCCACATAGCCAGCCTTCCATACACATGTGACCACGCACTTCCTTGGCGTCTTTCCTCCTTATGCCTCTAGCTCCATGCTTTTCTTCTACGTGTGTTTCATTATATCCTGAGTCATGCACAGGGCAAGGGTTATCCCCAATTTTATACAACACGCATCTCAACATTCCTACAGTGAGGCCAGCACAGGCTCCCCGTGGGCTTCACCGGCTGCCTTAAAACAGTCCAACCTTGAACATGACCCAGTCTTCCTCCCTATCTTTCCCCACATTTAAAGAGGAAAAAAATGAAGAACATCATGAGGGAAGAAAATATATTGCATAAATACAATGGGAAAGAAAACGAATCTGACTACATTTGATACAGAGACATAACCCTTCTCTGCAGATCAACTGCCAACACCTTGACCTCAGTAAGGGGATTTCCTTTAGTATTCACCACCTGCTCCAGCTGGCAGACACCCACTTGAGCAGGTACACTGGGCTCTGTGCTTGTCTTGGGTCCTTTTCAGATTCTATGGTAGTGATTTTCAACTGGTGTGCCATGAGAGGATCTTAGGTGCTGTGAAAATTTTTAAAGATCATTAATTACATTATTTTTGAAAGAAGTTCAAAGTACAGTAAGTAGATTCCTTTTTTAGTCTTTTTTTTTTTTTGATCAACATAATGTAAGTGTGCCAAGAAAGTTTACCTATTGGTTCAATTGTGCTGTGAGATAAAAAAGGTTGAAAACACTGCCCAATGGTCCCAAGGATTGCATAATAGTGTTAACACTGTGTTAACCTTGCCTGGTGGACTGGGAGGCCAAGGTGGGTGGATTCCTTGAGCTTAGGAGTTCGAGACCAGTCTGAGCAAGAGTGAGACTCCATCTCTACTAAAATAAAAAAAATTAGCCAGAAGATGTGGCAGGGGCCTGAAGTTCCAGTTACTTGGGAAGCTGAGGTATGAGGATCGCTTGAGCCCAAGAGTTTGAGGTTCTGTGAGCTATGATGACACCACAGTCCCCTACCCCAGCACAGAGTGTGACTCAGTCTGAAAAAAACAAAAACAAAAACAACCCAAAAAACTATCCTCCCATTACCCCTCCCCATGTGGTGGAATTTAGGGACATGTAGGTATTATGAAGGGAATAATCTAGCGACAATTATGCTTTTGCCACTGTAGGATTTGAGAGGAGAGGATTTATATCAGTAAATAACTCCAACAAAAAGAGTTAAATATCTAATACTTTTGCCTATATATGTTCCATTCAGTCCCTTCAAAAAGAGAGCATGGTAAGACCACTGCTCTCTGCTACCCAGGATCACATGGGAAGGCTTAAGATGAGGGTGTACAGAGGCACCCTTGATAAATTGGGAGTGGGGGGCACCCAATTCATAAGTATTTTCTCATTTAATCTTCATAAAAATTGCACAAAGTTGGTGCAGCTATTACCATCCCCATTGTACAAATAAGAAAAACTGAGGGACAGAGGAGTGAAGTAGCCCACCTGGGTCATAGAACTAGTAAGAAGCAAAGTCGTGGTTTGACACTAGTTTGAGTCCAAAATCCCTTGTGGGCCATTATTGTTCACCAGGGACTTCCTCCCTTGGAAGATTTTTAAATCCAAAGTTTATACTTTCTAGCCTAATTTGCTGTGATTTAACAAAAAGAATAGTTCTACATCTTTCTTCTTTGGCACCATTTTCATGAAGACTTGATCTTCCCAACTTCGGTAATTTTTGGATATGCAATTCTTCCAGTTGGCAAAACAGCACTGAGTTTTCCAATTTACAGAAAATATATTCCCACAGAAATGTTACTATTTTACTGTTACTGGGGGGGTGGGAGTCAACAATTTGAAGACTCTTAATTTCAGGACATTTTGTTTGTTTATTGGCTTGATAAATCCAGATCTTAATGAGTCTTAAGATGCCAAATGCATCTCCTCTAGTGCAAGGCTAATAGCCTGAAAGAGTAAGAAAATGAAGATTATCAGACCAATGTACTTTCTGACATGCATTTTTGTAATGCTTAATATATGCCAGCCATCGTTCTTGACATAATTCTTAAATTCTTTAGTTCTCCTGTGACTCCCATGAAATAGATTTGATTCTTCTTTTTTTTTTTTTTTTTTGAGACAGTCTCATTCTGTCACCCTGGGCAGCGTGCCATGGCATCATCTTAGCTCACAGCAACCTCAGTCTCTGGGACTCAAGAGATCCTCTTGTCTCGGCCTCCCAAGTAGCTGGGACAACAGGCACCTGCTGTGGCACCTGGCCAGTTTTTCTATTTTTAGTAGAGATGGGTCTTGCTCTTGTTTAGGCTATTCTTGAACACATGAGCTCAAGCAATCCACCCGCCCTAGCCTCCCAAAGTGCCAGGATTATAGGTGTGAGCTGCTGCACCCGGCCACAGACTTGGTTCCTATTTCTGTTTCACAGGTGAGGAAACTGAGGCACAGAGCAACTAAGTGACTTTCCCTAGTCACGGAGCCAGAGAGAGAGGCAGAGCCAAGACCTAAGCTCAGGAGGCAAGAAGCTTACACAGGCTGTGCTCTTCTTCAAATATGTGTACCCACTGTGTACCCAGTGCATACAGGTCTCCGTGTCTCAGAAACTTAACTGTGCTGTCCTAACCATTATGCTGTAGGGGACGTGACCTTGCCCAGAGTTCACTCAGCAAGGCCACAGGCCTCTTATGATCCTGACTGATCATATATAATATAGTCAAGATGACCCCAGGTGTCTTGGATTTTAGAATCTCTCATAAGAAGTCAAATTATGTTACTTCCATTCATTAAAAAAAAAAATTCCAAGTACTGTAATTTCTTAAAACACACACAAGGATTACTTAGAACTGGATCTCTTTATTTCACAGAGAGAGCCTCAAAAATAAAACAAAACAAACCACAACAGCTGCTAGTGTTTTCCTGGTATTTTGGAAGTAAATTTGAGCAGAACATGGCGTCTTCTCTAGGGTGGGCTCCCAGAAGGCCTGGCATCCGCGTAAACACACACTTGTTTCAACACTGGTTTCTTGTTCCTGGGCCACTGGGCTGGTGGCATGCACAGATTCTGCCTTCAAAATGTGTGTGTCAGAGTTTTAAATTAATGGGTGAAGATAACTTAACCCCTAGTTATCTCCTAAGTTGTTTTTCTTAGTGCTGAATGTCTGCTACTCTTCCCTCCTCCTTGCTAACTTATAATGATAATACACCCCAAAAGTTTCTATAAAATCCCTGCAATTGTTTCTCTGTGCTGTTATCCAATCACAGATTTAGCCTGTAGGTGAATTTTCCCTAAACCTCATTCATTGAGAGCAGCTTTGGTCTCGATCTTCTTAGCATCCTGGCACTCTCCTTCTTTTTCTTTTTAAAACCCCCACTAAGAAAAGATCATTTTAGATAAGAACACATCTTAATGAAAAATCTAAGGATAAGACTAAAAATAAGATGCATTTAACCTCAGGAGGAAGGTACTGATGAAATTTCTCAGACCCTCTTCCTATATGAAATAAAAAGCTGATGTCCTAGGTTGCTTTTGTTTCCATTCCTTGCAGTTATTCAATTTATTACTATTTTTTTAGTCATTCAATTTTGTTACTGATAGTTTGAAACTGCTTTATCTGTCCCCTGATGAATGCACTCTGGAACTTATGAAAATTTCTCAATTCTCTAAAAACAGGTAGCACTTTGCTATTACTACTATTCTTCTGCACATGTAAGTGACCTAGATCATCATATGTGGTCATTGCGATGTACCATAAGATACCCAACACAACACCAGTCTTTCTTCTCAGTAGGACAGACATTGTATCTACTGTTGGTATACCCATGTGGATTCCTAATGAACACTTTCAAAATTATTTGATGGCCATTAAGACCTCGGGGGTGGGGGTGGGGGAATATAACAGTTCACTAATGCTGGAGAAGAGATACTTGGATTGTTCTTTTCCCAATCTCACTGCTCTTCCTCTTCTCCTTCACAGATTTGTTTTTGTTTTTGTTTTTGGTTTGTTGCTTGTTTTCTCTGCCCAAGGTTCTGTCCTCACCTCTCTTCTCACTCTTGACTCCTTCCTTAGGAGAACTCATCTGGTCCCGTGGTTTCCATGTTCACAGCTGACAAATCTACTTTGCATCTAATGGTCTCCCTGAGCTCCAGACAGCCACCTCCTTACCAGTCAAGGCCATCCTTAGTCACCTTAAACTCAACATGGATATAACAGAACTCATTATCTCCACAACTTCCTGGCTGTCCCATCTTAGCTATCTCACCTTCTCAACTGGCCAGGGAAGCCTTAACTCCTCTCCCACTTTCATCCCATAAATGTACTAACTCTTTTTCCTCTCCCACTGCTAGAGGATAGACAAACGGTCAACAAAGAAATGCCAAAATGCTCAACGTCCCTCATCACTAGGAAATGCAAATCAAAACCTTACTCCAATGAGAATGGCTTTTATCAAAAAATGCCTAAATAACAGATGCTGGCATGGAGGTGGAGGAAAGGAACAGTTACACATTGGGACTGCAAACCAGGATAGCATCTATGGAAAGTAGTGTGGAGATGCCTCACTCCTCAATCGATCCCACTATTGCATATTTACCCAAAGGAAAAAAGTCATTTTATCAAAAAGACATTTGAACTCTAATGTTTATTGCAGCAGAATTCACAGTTGCAAAGATGTGGAATCAACCCAAGTGCCTATCAATGCATGTGCAGATTAACTAAATGTGGTCTAGGTATCCCATGGAGTACTATTCAGCTATACAAAAGATGGTGAATCTTTTGTAGCAGCCTGGATGGAACTGGAGACCATTCTTCTAAGTGAAGTATCACAAAAATGAAAAGACAAACACCACATATTCTCCCTATTAAATTGGAACTAATCAATCAACACTCATGTTCACATATGGAGATAAAACAAGGCAAGTCACGCAGGCAGGAGGGGGAAGAAGAAGATGGGTAAAAATCACACCTAGTAGGTACAACACACATTATTTGGGTGATGGGACATTTACAACATTGCCTCAAACTGCACAAAAGTAATTTATGTAGCCAAAACATTTGTATTCTTGTAATATTCTGAAATTTTTAAAAAGCCTTAATTATAGCTGTGTTTGGACACAGAGAACCTTTCTCCTCTGCTTAGAATCCTTCAGATAAGATCCAGACTCCTGAATGCTGGCTGGCAATGTGGACCCTGCCTAGCCCTTAATGGGACGCTTTCAGGGCCAGTTTTTAGGGGTGCTTCCAGAATCCATTTGATGGGAAAAGGGAGAAAACGATTTTAAAGCCCTGAGAACAGAATAGAATAACCAAAACACAAACTGTTTGTAAGACTTCTAGAGCTAACTAACTTCTTCCCTCTGCCTTTACCACCTTTCTTTATCTGGCTCCACTTGGCAGAGATTAAAGCCACAGGTCTTTCCAAGTCTGGGGTAGCTGTACCTCCCCTAAGGGATCCTTTTCCTCCCTCTGTTTATAGGCTGGCTCTTCTAGGGGTCTCCATCTCACCCCCTGCCAGTGTTCTAATTCTCTATCTGCTGTTTGTCTTCCCATAGGATTTCTAAGAACCTTGAGCCTTGGAACTGTGCTTTCTCTGTCTTTGTATTCTCTACACTTAGGGCTTCAAAAACTGCAGGATTAGCCATGAAGAGGTCTTTGTCCAATGGAGCAAAGCAACTGAAGTGACAACATTGAAAAAGTTTTCATCTTTTCATGTGGAAATAATGCACTGAAATTTTGCATTCTTGCTGGTGCCAATTAATTGTCAAACATCCTTCACTCTCCACTGGCACAACAAAACATGACCACAGGAGAAGGCTCCGTGGAGACCATGCCCACACATTTCAGTGCTGGGGCTAAAATAAGCATGTGAAGTGTGTGGGACCGATCATCATATTGTACCAGGAAACGCGCCCTCCCATATTTAAAAATATACTTGTTTGGCTTAATTCAGGCTGCTCCTCATCCCAAGCCTGCGTGAGTCACTGGAGAAGCACCTATTAGCGTGCACCCCCACTGATTGGCTTCCTTTGTGCATTCCTGGTGAGTCAGAAGAGATGACTCACAGTTCACGCTTATGACAAAAAGAACTTGCTCTCTCTTCCTTTCATTAGCCGTGTTTTGCGGGCTTTATTGGCACCTTTGAAAAACATCTAAGGGAGCAAGGGAAAGGAAAACACAGGGGGCAGCGTGAGAATTGGCATTACTTTTTTTTTATTATTGAATCATAGCTATGTACATTAATTCAATCGTGGGTACAGTGTGCGGGCTTCACATACAATCTGAGGTATTTTCATCAACCAGACTGACATAACATTCATGAGATTTTCTCATTTACTATGTGAAAACATTTCTGATCTGTATTTAAAAGTTTTCTCCTGACCCTTCAAATATGCACCACCAGTGTGATCTCACCCTTTATCCTAGGTCCCCCCATCCTCTCCCTCCCCTTCCCTCCCTCTCCCCTTTCCCCATCTTCTTGTGCAATAATTGGGTTGTAGCCTTCACTTGAAAGATAAAAATTTGCTTCATATTAGGGGTGTATATATTGGATACTTTTTCTTCCATTCTAGAGATACTTTGCTAAGAAGAACATGTTCCAGCTCCGTCCATGTAAATATGAAAGAGGAAAGGTCACCATCTTTCTTTAAGGCTGCATAATATTCCATGGTATACAAAGAGTAAAATCTCTAATTTCATCAATCAGAAATGATAAAGATGAAATAACAACAGACTCCTCAGAAATTCAAACAACCCTCAATGAATATCACAAGAAACTTTACTTTCAGAAATATGATAATCTGAAGGCATTACATATTTTTAACATGAATTCTCCTTAAAGCTCCTTTTATCAGAGCAGCAGACGGACTTTGGAGGCCCAGCGCATCCAATGCTCACATGACTCCTGGGAGGTCAGTAACCGGTTGCAGGTGCTCTGTCCTGTCCATAGATGGGAGATGGGAAGGCTCAAAGGAGGTGAAGACACTTCGCAATGTCCCTCTGCAGGGTTGGCACCCAGTGCTGCTCCCTCAGAGCCACTGCTGATTAAATGGCTGGTTGGATGATTCGCTCTGGTCATCAATCCCAAAGGCTTGTCCAAGGAGAGACATTCTCCAGTAAAATTAGTGGAGAAGCAGTGAACACGAAGTGAAGTGAAAGGATAGCTGAACGATGGTAACCCTCCACACGCCAGCACTCATGGCCCCCCGATGGAGGAAACCATTAGGTTCCATGACAGCGACGACAGAGGTCAATGCATTTCATTCCATTCTAGGAACAGAGTACTAATCCATGTAAGTGAATTAGGCAGGCGTGGCCTGCATAGAAGAACTGAATGAAGTGCACCAAGTTATGTATCACAAAGGAGGGGCAGGCAAAGGGGAGGAGGAGTCCCAGGGAAGAACTGGTTTCTTTCTTCAAGAAATTGGCATTTGAGTTGGACCTAAGGATGGGGAGAATCTAATTCACAACTTTAAATGTGTTTATCTTTCAGAACAATTTCCCAGTCCGACTCATTTTGAATTCCATTTACAGTCAGACTCCCAGTTCTGTAGTCACTGTCTCCTGGAGGCTGCTGAGACACAGGCTTGTGAACCTGCCACACAGGGGAGACTTCTGTGCACAGTTCTGTCAGGGACGAGTTTGTGGCAACGCCAGACAAAGCAGAGCAGAGACCGGCTAAGTCCAAACTGCTCTGCTTTCCAGGGGATCCTTGTGCAATGATTCTGCCTCTGCTTTAATAAAAGCGGATAAAAATACTCGCCACCTACCTCCTCAGAGACACACTGAGCGGCTGGATCATGTTCCCAGCACTTTGAATGTTCCAGAAGAAAAGTGCTCTATGAAAATGAAGGTTTGTTATCATGAACGTTGGGAGAAATTGAAGCAAAACTAATATCTAGAACATGTATTTAGCAGGGAAAAAACCTCCAAACAGGCACTGGATTATAACTTTCAAGGAAGTGAATGTTCTAACGTCAAGGCCTGAATGTCTCTTCCCAGGAAGTAGGGCTGTAATGGTCGAGGGAATTTGAATATATGAAGGAGGCAAATGCGATGTTTTCATGACAGAAGTTTCTGATAAGAATACAGAAATTGGAAAAGGAATTACGAGGAAAATTTATGCCATGATACAGTATCAGGGACAAGAATATTGGAGGCCAAGATAATCTGAACTGGCTCGTAAGGACTAAGAAGAGGACACGGGGGACACAAATGGAAAGACTATTTGATGCCCAAGGCAAAAAGGAGTGGACAGCCCAGACAATTCCATGGTGCAGGACAAAGCCAGCAGAAGATAAAGGGACAGAGTGCACAGTTAAACTGCATTTAAGATAAAAGGGGAAGCACTATGCCAAAGAAATTAGATTGAAAGTTGGAGAATTTAAGTTATAGTCCCCATCTGGTACAAAAGAGATATATGTTTCGGAGGTAAATTAATTATAATTTCTCACAATGTCATACAGTTTGAGTGGATCAGTGTGAAAAATGTCTAAAAACACAGGCTAAGTAATGCCCCTCCTTCTAATTCGTATATTGAGTGTTGAGTATGAGCACGCAGTACCTCAGAATGTGACTGTATTTGGAGGTTGGGCCTTTTGAAAAGTTGAGTTAAAATGGGGTCAGGAGGTTGGCCCTAATCCAGTATGATTACTATCTTTATAAGAGGAAATTAGGACACAGATATGCCCTGGGGGGAGACCATGTGAAGACATACAGAGAACAAATCCAAGAAGAAACTAACCCTGCCAACACCTTGATCTTGGACTTCTAACATCCAGAATTATGAAAAAATAAATCCCTCTTGTTTAAATCACTCATCATTCTTTGGCACTTTGTTAAGACAGCCCTGGCAAGCTAACGCACCTAAAAGGTACTTTCAACAGTGTCTAATATACTGAAACGTCAGGATTATTGTAATGGAGCTTCCTTCTAGGGAATGATGGAAACTCAGGAGAAAGTTCACAAATGGGAGCCAGGCAATTTGGTTCTGAAATTTTGTCTTTTTATTTTTATTTATTTATACATCACTCTGTCGTCCTTGGTAGTGTTGTGGCATCTTAGCTCACAGGAACCTCCAACTCTTAAGTTCAAGGGATCCTCTTGCCCCAGCCTCCCGAGTAACTGGGACTACAAACACCTGCCACAAAGCCTGGCTATTTTTAGAGACAGAATCTCACCCTTGCTCGGGCTGGTCTCCAACTCTTGAGCTCAAGCAATCACCCACCTCAGCCTCCCATAGTGCTAGGTTTACAGGTGGAGCCGCCGCACTCAGCTTTTCTCGCCTTAAATTTTATTTTTATTTATTTTTTTGCAATTTTTGGCTGAGGCTGGGTTTGAACCCACCACCTCCCATATCTGGCGCCAGAGCCCTACTCCTTGAGCCACAGGCACCACCCCCAGCTTTTCTCTTCTTTTTTAAGAGATGCAAGACAGTGGAGTTGAAGGGAACCCAGAAGTGGTATCACCAGGGGTTGGACTCCCACAGAACAGAAATATTCAAAACAAATTTTCAACAAATTTTATGTGTAAGAGAAAAATAATTAAGGCCACTTTGAAGCTTGAGTTTGTAGAAATCGTTAAGAGAATGGAATGGCCGATGTAAATGAGAAGCCAAACAAAGAATAAGTAGCAAAATGATGAGTTATTACAGAAGAAAGCACATGCTGCCAAGAAAATAATAAAATAAGGAGCTGGAAGTTAACTTGTGGAATTTTCTAGTAAACGAATAAAATGGGGAGCTGAAAGCTAATTTGTGAATTTTTCTGCATCCACTAGTTACACTCACAGCAAATAAAATGGTAACTTCCCTATGTAAAAGCGCATATAGGCCCTTCAATGTTTTAACAAAAGAAAGTGTGTGATGAACAAGTGTCTCAGGGGAATACGCTTGCAGAATTGTGACGGGCTACACCTTCTCTTTGTGGGAAAATCCCCCTTTTCAGCTTGACTCCAATTGACTCTAATTTAGCCTGTGCCCTATTCCTCTTCCTATTAGCAACCATTTGGTTTATATCATAAGTGAAATTGTTGGTTTTGTGTACTTGACACGAGTTCATCTCCTCTGTGTACATGATCAACATCATGTGATTTGAGATAAATTGTAGGTACCGACCCACAGTAATAACCGTTTTTCATTTTACTCAGAAGTTTTTCATTTTACCAATTCTTCAATTTCTTTTCTTTCTTTTTTTGAGACAGAGCCTCAAGATGTCACCCTGCAGAGAGTGCTATGGCATCAGAGCTCACAACAACCTCCAATTCCTGGGCTCCAGCGAGTCTCTTGCCTCCGCCTCCCAAGTAGCTGGGACTACAGGCGCCCGCCACAAC
>CAUYON010130959.1:0-12197 GCA_963573935.1 Arctocebus calabarensis | reverse complement strand
TTGGTTAAACACGCATTTTGCTAATGTGTTTCTGACTTTCTTTTCTTTCCTTTTTGTTATTGTTATTATTTCTATTTAAAAACATTTTTTAATACCTCACTTGCTTTGACACTGAGAAGAGGGGGAAATAAAAGAAGAATGATAAGAGAAGAAAATTCCACAGGGCATTTTTAAAAAGCTTTTCTAATATAAAAATATGTGATTAGGCATTTATAATTATACTAGTCAATATAATATAATAAGTATAATATATCATTTAATGTCATATGTAGTAATTTTTAATTATACAATTAAACATAATGGAAAATCAACATATTTTTTTCATTTAAAAATATCAATGCTTAGGAATAAACCAGAAATTCATTTAATTTATGTCATTATTATAACCTCCCTTTTCTTAAAATAAAAAACAGTATTAGTAGAACATTAAATTACATTTTTTGGGGACTAAATGCATAGAAACATTTAAATACATCACTGTAGTTGATTATGTTAAGGGGGATCGGAGAAATGGAAAGGTGTATGTATATATATGCCTTTAAGGGGCCCTCTCATCACATTTTATCATAGGGCTTGGTTCACATAACCATTGTTTCAACTGAATCCGAGATCTAGTCAAATGGTCATACTATGCTGTTCACCCTTGGATTTTCTCACCTAGAAAAATGTTTGGGGAATAATAGGTTCCTAATTAAAGATGTGTAAAGAATTTTGTAAGTTAATGAAATGAAAGCCCCATATGTGCCACACTGCTTAGGAGGGAAGGGGAGGGAGAGGGTGGGGGGAGATGGGACATAGGGTGAGATCACATCTGTGGGACATATTTGAAGGGTCAGGAGAAAACTTCTAAATACGGATCAAAAATGTTTTCATATAGTAAACGATAAAATCTCATAAATGTTATGTCAATCAGGTTGATAAAAATATCTCAGATTGCATGTGAAGCCCGCACACTGAACCCCGTGATTGAGCTAATGTACACAGCTATGATTCAATAAAAAATAAAAATAATCCCTGCTATTACCCTAGGGCAGGGCTACCCATTCAAAAAAATCAGCTTATTACAAATCAACACTTGGAGTTGGGAGTATTGTGCCCTCCTTCTTTCAGTTTTGGCCGTTATTTGAGCGTACTTTGTCTCTGGCATTTGTATCTAGTGTATCTCTTCCAATTGGCAGTCAAGAGAGGTCTCCCCTTATACCTCAGTTTTAATTGATCTTATGAAGACTGTCTCTCTCTACCATACAATTTCCCATCTCCCCCCAGATTTATACATGCCTGATCTCTCTATCTTAAATACCTGAACTTATATCATTATCATGCTTACATTAAATCATGGCTGAGTGACATATACAGAATGATACTATATTATCTCAAATGAGATAAGTGAGTCTTAAAAAATTGGAGATAATCCATTCATTTGCATATGCTATGAAGAGAAAGAATAGAAGCTTAATATTATTTATACAGTGATTAATGTAAGCGGAGCCCATACTATCATATAAGGCAGTTAGATGTATATTCGTGGGTTTCCATCCTACATGATACAATCTTTACCACCACCGTGCTAATGGAATTCCTATGCCGTTGCTAAGTGTCACTACCTGCTCAAAAAGGCTAACTCTTGAGTAGAAGCTTGTTGCTTGGCTTTTCCACGTCTCCCTGCAGCATTACCACCAACTTCTTTAGACTCCTTTTTGTTTATACTCTAGGCAGAGCCCTGCAGCCTCAAAATTTCTAGCCTTTATTGCCTATTTTATTTCATAGCATTGTTCCTGTACCAGTTGACAAAAGCGCTATTAGCTGCCCTTTCCTCTGAGCCATTGACTCTGAATGTATAAGCTTTGCCCTTAATGGAACCATCTGCAGCATACCTGCCTAATCTCCCTATCTTGAATACCTGAACTTACATCATTATCATGCTTGATACATAAATGCCTTCAACAAGTATTTCTTGGGCTTTTACTATACAGGCCTCATTTTCAAAGATTGTTGATTTTCTAATTCCCCAAAATTGTAAGTTTGAAAGGTTGAGTTGCTAGGCCCTAACTTACTAGGATGACCAATAAATCTTAGTTGGTATCAAGAAAAGAGATGTCCTTTTGTGTTTATAACTATAGTAGTCATTCATTTGATCAGCATTTATTAAACACTACTTGTATGCCAGGCCTTCTGCTTATTTGTGGTATCTGGGCATTCAGAAGGAGTCTTGACGCTTTCTGGGACATTGCTTTTGAGTTTAGCAAAATTGACTGCAGAATCTTTTAAGCACTATTTAATTTTGTTTGTACTCAAAGAAAAGGTATATTTTTGTATTTTAACAGAGAGATCGTGATCTGGAACTGGCTGCTCGAATTGGACAGGCTCTCTTAAAGCGAAACCATATCTTATCAGAGCAGAATGAAGCCCTGGAGGAGCAGCTGGGACAAGCCTTTGATCAAGTAAGCATTTGGTCAAATATTTGTGGCATGAAATAATTAGTCTTGTGCAATGGAGAAATTTATTTTCTTGGTTGTCCCTCAAGTGATGGCAATAAGTAAATAACACCACAGTACCTGTTGACTTTGTTGACAACCATTGAATTAATCAATAGAGAAATGAAATGTTAGATGTGGAGAAGGGCACTCGTGACTACCTTTGTCGTTTTAAATCCTGTATTCTATATCTGTAGTACATGTGGCAACCTTTTTAGATTCTAAGACTATTTTCACACTTTTGTGTAGACGTTATGTGATCTTACCTTAAATTTATTTTTGATAAATAGATATAAAAATATATGGGTATGTTTATTCAAACACCAAAACAAAAGAAGAAAAGAAAAAAATTTTTGAAAATATATTTATTCCATTACATAAACTTTTAGTGAGAACTGATTTGTTAATAACTTAAATGGTTAAATTTCAAATTTTCTATAACTTATTTTTATTTGGTTTCATTTATATTTTATAAATGCATCTATTGATGATAACATTTGAGCTTTTAGATTAAAAATACTTATTTCCTATAACTAAAATCAGTTCTCCTGGGAGGACATACACAGTGATAAAGCTTAAAAGTACAAGCCTTTTGGATAACAATGATGTAGGGGTTTATTCTCATACTTTAGAGGTTCTTCGGTTTCGTTTATCAGTTGTGAATGTATCACTATCTTAAATGAAATATTCCTCTTTTGTTCATATTATATAGAATACAAAAATTGATTTTTCTTCTCACCTACTTTAGAAAAAAGCTTTATTTGTTGAGTTAAAGCCCTAAAACTAAAGATTAGAAAGTATCCAGGGTTTGTTATTCTTTTTTAGTAATTGTTGCTTTAGTCAGCAAAATCCAGCAGCTGATTTTGTGATTTTTGTTTTATGATGAAAAGCAGTGATTCCATGCATTAGAAGCTATATTCCATGTAAATAGCGCAAAATAAAGAACTTGTAAATCAAGCATTTTATATATGCAGGTTAATCAGCTACAGCATGAGCTATCTAAGAAAGATGAGTTACTTCGAATTGTCTCCATTGCTTCTGAAGAAAGTGAAACTGATTCCAGCTGTTCTACACCTCTTCGGTTCAATGAGTCCTTTAGCTTATCTCAAGGTTTACTGCAATTGGACATGCTGCAAGAAAAGCTCAAGGAACTGGAAGAAGAGAATATGGCTCTTCGATCAAAGGTCGATTACATTCAACCTAATTCTCATTTTCCTTCACTTTAAAGGCTATAAAGTTTAGGTCCAGGTAGTATTGAGGTGAAGTATGGCATAACTACAGATTTGCTAACGGCAATCCAATTAGGGGCTGGCAGACAAGAACTGTATTCTCCTTCCATTGTTACTTCAGTTCTCCTAAAAAGTGGATAGTAGCAGGTTGACAGAAAAAAGCAAAAGCCAAGGCATAGAATATATATCTTCTGGGGTTTATGCAAGTAACTAAATAATTACAACTATGATAAGAGCTTTGTTGGGAAGTTAGAAGGTTTTGTGAGCTTGTATAGTGGAAGGGATCATTAAAGTCCTACTTAAAGCAAGTGCCATTTTAGCTGAGGCCAGACATTAGCCAGTCAGAGATGTATGTGACAGGAAGGATGAATAGGAATGTAAAAGGCCCCGAGAGCAGAAAGGGCAAGATGCTTGTTACAAACTTTAATCATCAAATTTTCAAATTAAAGGTTTTTGTAGTTCTTACTATAAAGTCATTAGAAGTTACCAACATACTGGATTGTTTTCATTGAAGGCTTGTCACATAAAGACAGAAACTATTACCTATGAAGAGAAGGAACAGCAGCTTGTCAATGACTGTGTTAAAGAACTCCGTGAGTATTAACATATTCATTTGATAGCCTTTGAGCAATTCTTTGGTACAATATCTCCACCTGGGAAATTAGATCAGTGGCTTCAGTAAAAGCATCTCAAGAAACAATTATAAATGCTTACTGAAAATCTTTTTCTTTTTTGAGACAGAGTTTCACTTTATCACCCTTGGTAGAGTGCCATAGCATCACACAGCTCACAGCAACCTCCAACTCCTGGGCTTAGGGGATTCTCTTGCCTCTGCCTCCTGAGTAGCTGGGACTACAGGCACCCACCACAACACCCGGCTATTTTTTGTTGCAGTTTGGCCAGGGCTGGGTTTGAACCAGCCACCCTCAGTATATGAGGCCGGTGCCCTATCCACTGAGCCACAGGTGCCATCCCTTACTGAAAATCTTAAAATAGCACATTAATCCCACAACCCTAAAAAAGATACCATTTGTTTCAAATTCCCATCATCATTAAATAAAGACATATTTCTATAAATACAGCATATTATAGCGAAAGGAATTAAAGCTCTCATTTTGTTGATAAGGAAGTGCTCCTATAAAGGATATGGTTTGCCAATGCCAGAAAACTGGTAAGTGGCAGAGCCACTCATTCATTCATTCATTCATTTATTTATATTTCAGAATATTACAGAAGTACACAAGTTTTGGTTACCTAATTTGCTTTTGTACAGATTGAGTCAGTGTTGTAAGCATGCTCTTCACCCAGATAGCGTGCATTACACCTGTTAGGTATGAATTTACACATCCCTCCTCCCCTCTCCCACTTGCTTGATTTTTATTGAGTTTTACTTCCATAATTGCATGTAAGTTTTGATCAATTAGTCCCTAAACAAGTATTTATTAAGCACCAGTTTTATTTCACTAAAGAAATGTATTTTGGTGTGAAATAAGGTTAACTAAAATAATTTTTTTAAATAAATTTGTTGGAAAAAGATACCTTAATGAGAGAAAGATATATAATTTCTCTATAAGTACAGTAATTACCCCTTACCTGCAGTTTTACTTTTCAGTGGTTCCTGTTACCCATTTGTAAACATAGTCTCATTCTGAGTAGCTGGGACTACATGTGTCTGCCACAACGCCTGGCTAATTTTTTTTTTTGGTAGAAATGGCATCTTGCTCAGGCTGATCTTCAACTCCTGAGCTTAAGCAATCTTCCCACCTTGGCCTCCCAGACTGCTAGGATTATAGCTGTGAGCTACTATACCTGGCCACATTCCAAAAATATTAAATCAGAAATTCTGGAAATAGAATATGTTTTAAATTGTGTGCCTTTCTGAGTAGCTTGATGAAATGTCATGCCATCTTGTTTTATCCTCCCTGGGACATGAATCATCCCTTTGTCCAGCCTATTCATGCTATAGACATTACCCACCTATTAGTCACTTAGTAGCTATCTCATTTATCAGATTGACTACCTAAGTATCACAGTGCTTATGTTTAATAACCCCTATGCTATTAAGTAATGGCCCCAAAGCATGAGAGCAGTGATGATGGCATATTGTTATAATTGTTTTATTAGTTATTATTAATCTCTCACTATGCCTAATTTGTAAATTAAACTTTATCATAGGTACATATGTATAGGAAAAAACTAGTATATACAGTATATAGTTCATTATTATCCACAGTTTCAGTCTTCCACCGGGGCTCCTGGAATATATACCCCTCAAATAAGGGACTATTGTATATATAGCATTCTATACTAAAAGAAATGAAATGATAACATCACATCCATTCCTTTGGGTTGTGGGCCTCAAAATGTGATACCTTAAAATAGCAGAATATTAGAGAGCCAGAAGAAACGTAAATTGAATGTCATCCACACTTTTTTATTCTTTAAAAAAAAAAAAATGACTTTCTCAAGAACTCCAATCCAGGTCTCCTGCCTCTATATCACCACCTTTTGGAATATTAGGGGCTTTCTGTCAATTTAAGAAAGTTTTTTATGACACTGAGAAATAGTTTTTCTACTTGTGTTTAGATGTCAATTTTTTGTATATAATGTTTATTTCCCAATGGAATCCTAAGGCTAGAAGTTGCTGTGGAGATCTTATTATCCCAGAAAGTCTCCCTCCTACAGAAGCTTCTCCATAGCTTTATCACATTATGATACAGATTGCAGATTGTGATTCTTCCATTCTGGAAGTATTCCCTGTTGGACTTGGAGGTTTGGGTGAGGTTTTTGTTTTTGTTTTGCTTATTTGTTTGTGTGGGGTTGTTTTGGATTTTGTTGTTTATTTTTGATACAAGGTCTCACTCTGTTGCCCAGGCTAGAGTGTACTGGGATCATTATAGCTCACTGCAACCTCAGACTCTTGGGCTCAAGTTATCCTCCTACCTCAGCACTTATGTCCTGGGTGACTGAGACTATAGGCATGTACCACCATGACTGGTTTATTTGTCTATTTTTATGTACAGACAGGGGTCTCACTGTGTTGCTCAGGCTTAAATTGGTTAAGATTAATTTTCATTGCTTATAGGACTTAGGAAGAGTTCTCAAGAGACAAATGAAATTAACATTAGCACTTGCAGATATACATAATTCACCCAGCTCTCTTGTGAGGTTTCTGGTCTTTCATAAAGAAAAAGATTGGAGCAAATATCTTTTTCGCAAAGAAAAAAACTAAAGCAAAGTCTTTACCTGCTTGCTTTTATGAGTCATCTTTGTTTTTAGCTTGACTGTCTCCTGTTCAATTCCTAGCATTAGCCTATCTCAGAAGTACCTTTATTTTTCTCTATTGCTTTCTCTAGGTTTTTAAAAAAAAATTATGTTAAAGGAAAATCCATAATTGTCCAATGCTTGCTATAAAGCAAGATTTGGCCTAGAGATCATAGTTGACCATCTCATGCCCACATTTATGTTAATTTTTAAATTTTTATTTTGCATCCAAGGTGAAACAAATGCTCAGATGTCCAGAATGACTGAAGAATTATCAGGGAAGAGTGATGAACTGATTCGATACCAGGAAGAGATCTCCTCTCTCTTGTCTCAGATTGTAGATCTTCAGCATAAACTTAAAGAAGTAGGTTTATTCACTCATTCAAACAGATATTTGTCAAACGCTGACCTAGTACCATGCATTCTGCTAAGTGCTAACTACATACATTAAGCAAAATAAACAAAGTCCCTGCCCTTTGAAATGCTTAAGTCTTGTTACTGTTTTAATCTTCATGTTATATAATATAATAAATACTTGCTAGACACTCTTTCTCTTTATAAATGGGGTTAGATTCTTTTCCAGAAAGTTGTAGTATGAATTATTGACTTACAATCTGAACACCTTGATGGATTTTTTTATTCTGACCATTTTTTTGCCCCTATTTGGTTTTAAAGGTTAGCTTTTTATGGGCATTAAGACTATACCCCAGAGAGAAATTTTATTATGTCTTTAAAAGATAGAGCTTAGCTATATTTTATATGAGAAGGCCTCACATGTCTCTTTTAATATGTTGTTAGCATGTGATTGAGAAAGAAGAACTAAGACTTCACCTGCAAGCTTCCAAAGATGCCCAACGACAACTAACAATGGAGGTAATAAAATCTTTATCTATTCAAGAGGGAAGGAATGAGTAGTTTCTTTCATCTTTGTGAAAAGGAATTATTGAAGGGGTACTTACCAGATTTAAAAATCAACAACAGTCTATGGCCATACCACCCTGAATGTGCCCGATCTCATCTAAAAAGCAACAACAAGAAAAAATATGTAAGAAGAAGTCATGAATATCTAAGAAGTAAAGCTTTTTTTTTTTTTGAAACAGAGTGTCACTTAGTCACCCTCAGTAGAGTGCCATGGCATGATAGCTCACAGCAACCTCAAAGTCTTGGGCTCAAATAATCCTCATGCCTCAGCCTCCCAAGTAGCTGGGACTACAGTCACCTTCCATGATACCCGACTATTTTTTTTTTTAGAGACAGAGTCTCACTCTTGCTCAGGTTGGTCTCGAACTCCTGAGCTCAGACAGTTCACCCACCTCAGCCGCCTAGAGTACTAAGATTATAGTCATGAGCCACCATGCCCAGCTAAGTAAAGCATTTTAAAATCCTATCTCTAATAAAACTAATAACATGGCAGCATCCTTCTTGATTAATAGGGAAGACCTCAGCCTTTGTAGGGTTCTTCAGGAGTATATGACCTTTTTATGACATAGTTAACCTTAGGTAGCCCAACAATTTTTAAAGTAAGATAATTTTTAATAGCAAGTGTTTTTATAGGTATGTTGGGAGAAATAGTAAAAATATCCTACTTTCTTTCTACATAAAATTTTATATATTAAATCAGTGATTCTTTTGCATGCTTAAGAATCACCGGAGAGAGAAGGTTTTCAATGGATTAGAGTGAGGGCCCAGAATCTGCATTTTTGATAAGAATCTTCAGTCCTGGTGATTCTGATAAGCTGGTACACATAATACACTTGAAGAAATTTGCAGTTAAAATATACTCTGAAAATTGTGTACTCTTTTACCCGACATGTACCTATCTGTAAAGAAGGCTGTAAAACAGGGGGAAAAAAATCTTGTTTAGGATGATTGAGCACCTGACAATATTTATTAATATTAATGTTAATATTTTGTAGACTCTTGATCTTATCACTTTCTGACTTCAGACCAATGTTTAAAAAAAAAAGATTATGCTCGGCATCTATAGCCCAGCAGCTAGGGCATTGACCACATACTCTGGTACTGGTATGTTCCAACCCGGCCCAGGCCTGCCAAATAACAATGAAAACTACAACAAAAAAATAGCTGGGTGTTGTGGCAGGCGCCTGTAGTCCCAGCTAGTTGGGAGGCTGAGGCAAGAGAATGGCTTAAGCCCAAGAGGTTGCTGTGAGCTGTGCCGCCATGGCACTTTACGGAGGGCAACATAGTGAGATCTGTCTCAAAACAAACAAAAAAAGATTAGTGTTATGCTAAACCTAACTTGATCATAACCATTATACTTCCTTGAATTGACAGTTCTGGTAGTGTCAGCCATATTTTATATTTTTAGGAAATCACATTTATGTATAATTTTGGCCTGGACACCCCTAATTCTGGTAACTTGAAATATAAACACTCTCCTTGTTCAGTTTGTCTCAGAGTCTTTGTATGTTAATTATATGTATGGAGTTAGCTAACCTTCTGGATAAAATTAATATTTATCCCAAGAAGTTTGGGGGATTTTTCCCAATTTTTAAGAAGATGTAAAAAGTATACTACCATCCTTTATTTCAGCTACATGAGTTACAAGACAGGAATATGGAGTGCCTGGGAATGTTACATGAATCCCAAGAAGAAATAAAAGAACTTCGTAGCAGATCTGGCCCTGCTGCTCATCTCTACTTATCCCAGTCATATGGCGCTTTTACTGGAGTAAGGAACTGAGAAAGATGCTATGTATTTAAAGACACTTTTTAAGATGAGGTTGTCCTCAAAGTGGTAAGGTTTATGATGGTATAAAGCACCCTGAGAAGAGATAACATGGTTTGTCCCTATTTCTGGAATCTAGTTATTAATTTAGACCTTAATTTGTTTATATATATCTTCCTTAATACTCTTATTTATTCTAACAGATAACTGTCCCGATTTATTGTAACATGTGAGATGGATTCTAAGGAAATTAGGTTTAGGACTGTGTACCATAAAACTTGGGTCATCCCACACTAAACCCACCATTTACATATAATTTCAACTTAAGCTTATTATTAAACAGTGTTTTGATCTTCTGGGACTTCTTCCCATAAATCTTGAGTTTCTTGGTATATTTAACTCCAGGTAGGATGTAAGCCCCATGAAAACAGGAATCATGTTTGTTTAATTCATTAATAAACAGTATTTTTGGAATTAAAGATATCAATAAAAACTTCTGAATTTATGCCAGAATTCGTAACGTTGGTTCAAAAAGTTATTTTAACAATCTGATTCTTAAATACTTGTGTGCAGTCTCTGAAATTATTTAAAAACTGAAACTATAAATTTTAGATTTTCTTAAGGATATGGAGGCAGAATTTTTGTTTTATGACTTTTCTTCTGAAACAATTTTAACTTAGTATAAAGTTTCAGGAATAGTATAAAGAACTCTCATATATTCTTCACCTAGATTCTTCAATTTTTAACACATTATTGCTTTTGCCATATCGTATTTTTTTCTTCAGGCCCATTTATCAGTAAGTTGCAGATATGCCATATTATCCTTTAGGACTTAAGTAGTGTTTACTAAAAACAAGGATGCTTTTAAGTTCACTGTCCTTCATAACCATACTAGAGTCATCAACATCGAGAAGTTGATGTTGATACAGTACTATCATCTAATCCACAGAGCCCATGTGAATTTTGCTAATTGTCCCAATAATGTGCTTTAAAGGATTTGTTGCATTTAGTTGTTTCATCTGGGCTAATTCTTCTGCCTCTGTTTCTCTTTCATCACCTTTGTAGAATGTCCTCAGTTTAAGTTTTTCTGTTGTGTCCTCATAATTAGATTTCTCGGGGCATCATGTTAAAAGGCACACAGTGTCTGTTTAGCCCATTACTAGTGAGGTTAATTAACTTCGATCTCTTAGTTAAGGTAGTTATCTGCCAGTTCTTTTTACCATAAATTAAGGATAATTAATAGCTAATCAAATTAACACTACTAATTCACTGTATATTCATGAAAATCGGCAGATACTTACTTTAACCAAGTGATCAAAGTTAATACTTTATGGGGAGATGCTGTGAGACTAAATATCCTATTCCTTATCAAACTTTTACTCACTAGTTATACCATCCATTGATGGTTCTTGTCTGAACTCAGCTATTATGATGATGATTGTCAAATGGTGATTTTCTAAGTCATTTTTTCAACATTTATTAATTGGCATTCTTCTGTAAGTTAGAGCTTTTCTGTCCCATTTATTCATTTGTTCACTTAGGTATATCAGTATGGACTCCTAGATTCCTGTTTTATTCAGTGTTTTATTATTAGTGCTTATTTTGATCCTCAAATTGTCCCAGATATAGCCAGTGGGATCTCGTTTAACTTCATATTGTACTTTTTGTTGCAACCCTGGAGTCAGCCATTTTTCAAGAAAAACTTTGGTTACTTTTCTTGAGGAACGGTATTTAGAATCCGAGATCTGGGTGCTACTTGTGCCCATTGATGGCCACTATAGAGCACACGTATCATGGTTTGGCCTTCTCAGTGGTTAGAGCTAAGAAGTGTACATACTTCATACATATACCCACACTATGCATGTATCTGTCTCTCCACATTTGTATTCATCTGTCTATTATATTTAAACTCAAGAATTCACACCAGTGCCTCCAAATCCAGTCATCCTCAGCACAGCCCCACTGAACATAACTCTAAAGCAAGTCGAATCCTCACCCCTGACCAGGAGAAAAGGAACCTTGCTTATATTTTTTTAATTTTTCTATATTACAAAAGCTATACATGTTTATTACAGAAAAGTTCGAAGTGATAGAAAACCAAAAAGAAATGATTAAATACCATTAAATCTCAGCCATCACAGAATCACTATTAACATTTGGTTTATGGCCTTTCAGACCTTTTGTTTTTGTGTGTCTATAGATGTAATATTTTATATTTATTATATTGGTTTTTCCACTGCTTTCCTATAAAAGTAAATTATGAAATGGTAGTTGGTTCTAGTTTAAAAGTTATATTTCTGGGCGGCTCCTGTGGCTCAGCGAGTAGGGTGCCGGCCCCATATGCCGAAGGTGGCGGGTTCAAGCCCAGCCTCGGCCGAACTGCAAAACAAAAAAATAGCCAGGCCCTGTGGCGGGCGCCTGTAGTCCCAGCTACTAGGGAGGCTGAGGCAAGAGAATCGCTTAAGCCCAAGAGCTGGAGGTTGCTGTGAGCAGTGTGACGCCACGGCACTCTACCCAGGGCGATAAAGTGAGACTCTGTCTC